>CAUYPK010078471.1:0-11947 GCA_963574355.1 Loris lydekkerianus | reverse complement strand
AAGAAGTTGACTGATGACTCCATACTGAACTTCAGTGTCAAAGCATTCTATGATAGAAATACTCTTATCTGACAATATGAATGTTAATTTTTTTGCATTATTATTATTATTATTATTGCTTAATATTTCATCGTAGTAATCATCTGATTTCTTTTCTCAATGTATTTATCTTCATTTGTTCTTTATGAGGTTTTTGTTTCTTGTCCTTATCTTAAACATTGTTATTGTTGTTAAATTTTAAGCCTTTTTATTTTTGTGAAGGCAAATAGTGAAAACCAAATAAACACATGTATATGTATAGAGAAAATAAAAATAAGAAATAAATAAACAAATGGCATCATTATGAGTATGAAATATTGTTTCAATAATTTCTACAAATATTTCTGTTTCCATAATAAATCCCTGAGATTAAAACTAAAATCTTCAATTATTGCTATGCATGATACCTGGATTAGTTGACTTTGTTTAACCATTAGAGGCAAGATTTTTGCAAGTATTTGCAAAACTATATGCATAGTATTACCTATACTTGCTTTCCCACAGGGATCATTCTTCCCAAGTGAACTTCATATAATTCTATTGAAGAAAAAAGCATAAAGCACTATGCTATAATTGCAAAGTATCAGTATTGATACCCTCCAGATTAACTAGATTGTCTTCATAATAGAAATTTCACTTTCTCATAATGTGCAGGGGAAAATCCTAGCATTTTCCAGTGCAAAAAAAAAATTCCTTCCTTCCTTCCCTTTTTTTCTTTCATTTCTTCCTTCCTTCCCTTCTTTTCATCTTTCTTTTCTCTCTGCTCTCTCTCTTTCTTTCTCTCTCTTTCTTTTCTTGGAAAATGAAAACTCAGGGGAATAGAATCATTTTATCAGAGATTGTGGTAATAAATATATTTCAACATGCTTGTTCTTTTCAATTCTATCTGGAAAAGTAGCCATTTAATTAATAGAGTGACAAAATAGAGATTTAGTCTGGAGCTTAATTGAACTATGACTGAGAGTAGGATCCATAAGAAGTTGAAACATTCAATAATCTGTGATTTCTCCAATTTTATAATTATAATTAATGTCTAAGGAATCCATTACCCACCTTCTCTGTACCATTTGTGAAAACAGAAGAGCAGAAAATCCTCTGTTTTGATATTGCTGTATTAAGGAGATTCCATTTGTGAAAGATGCCAAGGGAACACACTCATGCTCACTGATTACTCATTAAATCACATCAGCTTTATTATCATGAGAAACTAAGAAAGTTATGAGATGCCAAGAATGCCGTGGTGATGAAATATGGAGGCACATTTGCAATTGTAAATTATTCAGAACTCAGGATAGAAAATTTATTGGTACTTGTTACTACAATAAATCCTCACCAACGGAACTCTATTAACTTGGAGGTTAAGACGATTTGGAGTCTTGGCTAAAATTTGCTGTTCACTATGAGGTCTGGAAACCAACTTTGTAGTTGAGCATTGAGGATATTTTTGAAAATCTGGGTCCTGCTGCTGTTCATTCGTACTTTGTAATTTTCCTTGTAGAAGTCTTTCACCTTGGCTAAATTTACTCCTACGTAATTTATTGTTTTTATTATGGAGTTGCTTGCTTAAATTGTTTTTCGGGTAGTCTGTTATTGGCATTATAAGTCCTGTGAATTTTGTATGTTGATTTGTATACTTCGAGTTTACAGATTTTTGGTGCAGTCTTTATTTATATATAATATATCATCTGCAAAGAGAGATAATTGGACTTCCTCTTTTCCAATTCAGATGCCTTTTATTTCTTTCTCTTGTTTGACAGCTTTGGCTAGGACTTCCAGTCCTATTTTGAATAGGAGTGATGAAAGTGAATGAATATTCTTGCCTTGTTCCAATCCTTAGAGGAAAGACTTTCACCTTCCCCCCATCCATTCTGATGTTAGCTGTGGGTTTTCAAATGTGGTTTTTATTATGTTGAGGTATGTTTCTTCTGTGCTTAATTTGTTGAGAGTTTTTATTAGGAAAGGATGTTGAATTTCATCAAATGCTTCTTCTGTTATCTATTGAGATGATCATATGGTTTTTGTTCTTTATTTTGTTGATGTGATATATCCTTTTTATTGATTTGCATAAGGTGAATTAGCCTGGCATTCACAATATAAGTCCCACTGGATCATGGTGTATAAATTTTTTGATTTGTTGTTGGAGTTAGTTTGCTAGTATTTTGTTGAGGGTTTTTTTTTTTTATCAGTCTTCATCAGGAAAATTGCCCTGTAGTTTTCTTTTTTGTATATGTTCCTATCTGGTTTTGATATTAAGGTAGTGCTACCTTCCTCAAATGAGTTAGAAAAAATTCCCTCCTTTTGAAAATTCAAATAGTTTGGCAAGAATTGGTGTTTTTTCTTCTTCATAAGTTTGCTGAAATTCTGCAGTGAAGCCACCAGTCCTGGGCTTTTCTTTATTGGGAGACTTTCTATTACTGATTCAATCTCAGTTTTTAAAATCTTCTCAGATTTGCTATTTTGTCCTCATTCAAACTTGGTAGATTGTAGGTGTTCAGGAATTTTCCATTTCCCCTAAATTTTCAAGTTTTTTAGCCTATAGTTGGTCATCACAGTCTCTGATAACCTTTTGTATTTCTGTGGCATTAGTTCTAATGTCTCCCTTTATTTCTATTGAGTTTATCTGGGTCTTCTCTGTTTCTCTCCCCCTGACATTCCTTTTTTTTATATGGTTCATCTACCCTATAGTTTATCAGATTTATGTTTTTTTTAAAAAAAAAAAAACAATGTTTTGGCTGGGTACAGTGATTCATTTCTGTAATCCCAGCACTTTTGGAGGCCAATTTCACCCATGGTGTTGTAAATGACACCATCCTTGCTGTCAGAATTTTCTTCTTTTTTTCCCAGAGAGTACTTCTTAAATATATATATATATACCCCATTTTCCTTTTTCATCTGTTAAAACTGATCTGGAGGTGACAGAAAGCATAAATGTGGGATTTCTTGAGGCTTTTGCAAACATGAGACAGAAATTAAAAATCATCTAATGTGCACATTGCAAGGGTATCTTTCAAAATAATGCAGAGTAAATTTTAAATGTCTTACCACAAAAAAATAAGTAGGTGATGTGATGTTAATCAGTTTGGTTTAAGCATTCCACATTGTATATCAAATCATCTCATTGTACCCCATAAATGTATACTCCATAAAAGTTATGATTTTAATTAAAAATTAATTAAAATGAAAAGTTAAAAAAGAGAAAATCTTAGCTAGAAGTGTATTTGGATAAGACATAATTTATATAGAGAGTTTGGAAAAAAAGTATTTTCTTAAGTAATAAAACCTTCTTCCAAGTGTGGGATGACTCCAGAGGAATTAAAATTTGCCTGCTAGAACTCAAATGTACCCCCAGATTGTAACTTTATTTTCTTTGGGTTCTTTTCTTTATGCTCCTATCTCAGTTACTAAAGAAAAAAGTCTATGTTCAAATCAACTCAAAATTTAAGCTCCTGATTAGGAATGTTTTTGCCCTGTTATAGGTTTTCTATTTTGCTTTCTCCCTTACAAGATTCATTGCAGTGCTCACAAAGGAGGCAGAGGTAGTGTGTCTCTGATCTACTGTCATTTCACACATTACTAGCTGCTATGGTGTGCTTTGTCTTACCTGGTTACTAAACATCATCATCCAATATTCATCTTGAACAAGTCTTGCGATGTGGATATTTTAGGCTTATATATAGTAACACCCATTTTTGAAACCCATGTTTCTCATCATGTTATATTGTCACAGTCTCTTCTGCAACAAAACAACAACATTTTTTTGTTGTTGTTGTTGTTGCCCCATCTGGCACTCAGAGCATGTGGATACCACAAGCAGGCTTTATGTAATTAATTGAGAAATTATCCCAGATTCATTCACTTCTTCCAACTTTGCTTTTTTACTCTCCAACTATGTTGTTTGTAATGCTATCCTGAATTCAAGATTTCTCTGCAAGTTTTCTTTTTTCTCTGCAAGTTTTATAATCTCTTCAGTGTATTACCAGAGAATTAGAGTTCAATATTTTTGGATTCTTCTAAATTTATTTGGGTATGTCTTGCTGTCGCCCAGGGGTTCATCTCTGGGGGAGAGAGTGAAGCAAAGATGTAGTGGTGTGCTGGAGCTATCTTATACTAGCTCATAACTGTTAGGCTCTCCCTACCCACCCCTGCTGCCAGGGGCGCAAAGCATTCCTTCCCTAGGGCCTGTGGGCTTCCTGCCTGAGGACTGGCTCCCTGGGGGAGCTTCCACTAGCAGCAAGGGGCTTCTCTGTACTTTCAAGCAACCTGACAACAGGTTCTCCCTGCTCTTTGCCTTCCCTGCCCTCTGCCTCTGTTGCCACTACCACCAAGCATGCCTGAGACTTTGCCTGCCCTGCCCACCCTGCCCACTACAGTCTACTGCAGTCCATGCACTCTACTGTGGGGGGATGGGGGTGGGGGGTGAGGGGTGGGACGGATTTGACAATAGGTCCCACCTGCCATGGCACAATGCAGGAAAATGTCCTGTTGCATCAGTAAACCAAGTTGTAGCAGAATTTCTTGAATCTAGCTTCTTTATACGTATTTTCTGAAGTCCCTTTTGATTTATAAATCTCCTTTGGGAGCAAAGAAAATTGTTACTGAACTAGACATGGATGTTATTGTTTAGGGTCCCTTCTCTCTAGAGTGTGGGTTTAGTAACAGTTATGCCATTCCCCTTAGTTCTCACTTTTACATACCAAAGCTTGCTTAATGAAATCTCTGCTACTCTGCACTTGAGGGCTTTTTTATGGCCTTGGGAAACTCTTAGCCTATACAAAAGGCGAACCTGAAACAGCAGAGTTAATGCTGCTGAGGAGCACTGGTTAGGGCAGGCTGGGAAAGTACTCTCACTTTCTCTCCCCTCTGTTTCAGGAACTGTAAGATGTATTCTACATTGTCTTGTAAATATCCTCAGTGGAATGAAGTCACCATTGCCCACACTAATGACCCAAATAATGGTACACACTGTATTGACTTGTTCCTTTCCCACATCCTTTCCTGCTGTTCTGCCACTGTTTCTTGGGATTACCTTTTCATGTAAACTACATGCACTCACCTCCTTGTCTCATGATCTGCTTCTGAGAAAACATAATCTAAAATGGTGGAGAAGACAAAGCTATAAAAAAGGTATGTTTTAACTCAACAAATAAAAATAAACAATTTTATAATAAAGATGCAAATACAATTTTGTAAATGAAAGTCCTAAACCAAATAGCTTGGTACAAGCTCTTCTTTTTGTCCTGTTTTTTTCCCTCTCAAAATAACAATAACAATGGTAAAAGCTAAAAAATTTTGCATTTTTATTTTTATTTACAGCAAAATTGAAAGGCTTTTATTATACAATAATACCTCTATACTCACCACTTACATACTACCATTAACTTTTATTTATTTATTTTATTTTGTGGTTGTACATTTAAATTTTACTCTTAATTATTTTGAAATATACTGTGCATTGTGCACATTAGGTGGGAATCCCACCAAATGCCTTCCCTCTTTCCACCAATCACCCTTGTCCTTTCCCTCCTTGTCCCTCCTCACCTCTCCCCCTTGCTAGTCTATATTTGTGTTTTATTATTGTATGTTGTGTGTTCATATATTGGTTTCATAATAGTATTGAGTACATTGGATATGTTTTTTCCATTCTTGAGATACTTTACTAAGAAGAATGTGTTCCAATTCCATCCAGGTAAACATAAAAATGTTAAGTCTCCATCTTTTTATGGCTGAATAGTATTCCATGGTATACATATAGCACAGTTTGTTAATTCATAAATGGATTGATGGGTATTTGGGTTACTTCTATGACTTGGCAATTGTGAATTGGGCTGCAATAAAGATTCTGATGCAAATGTTTTTGTGGTAAAATGACTTTTGTTCTTTTGGGTAGATACCTGTAGATACCCAGTAATGGAATTATAGGATCAAATGGAATTTTTAGTAAGTACCAGGCCAGGTTCTCAACATTTTGTACATAAAGTTTCATTAATTCTCATAATATCTTTATGGTGTGACATGAGGTAGCTATGTTGTAATGATAAATATGCCATTGTTCAAGTTTTGAAGAGGAAAGGTGATACATTCAATGTCTTGTCTAGGACGATAACTAATAAGCGCTAAGTAAGAATGGGTATAACTGAAGCAGTGAGATTTCAAAGTCCATTCTCATAAACACTATTCTTTGTAGCATCTGTGCAATCTCGCCAGTAAAATTTGCTTCCATATCCACCTGCACAGACTCTCAAGTTGTAATTCTATCTATTCCTGTCTATGACCTCTGGAACTGCCAACCATTTTCCCCTTGGAATCTCTTCTTAGATGTTCGCAACTTTGGAGTACTTCAAATCCAATGCATTAAAAATACAACACATGACTTTTCTTTCCAAATCTGGTCTTCTACATACTAAATTTTAGTTAATATTACTAAATTCAACCAGTACACAAAACAGTATAGAATAGTATCTTCTCTTTTGAATTTTCTGAGAATATTTAATCATGAATGAATATTGAATTTTGTCCAATGCTTTTTTTACATCTAATGAAATGATCATATAGTTCTCTCTTTTTTTTGGTTAAAGTGGTGAATCATGTTGATTGATTTTTGCATGTTAAACTAATCTTGCACTATAAGACTAATTGCACTTGATCATGGTTTATTTTACCTTTTGTATTTTATCTGAATTCTGTTTGCTAACATTTTTGAGGATTGTTTTTGTATCTACTTCATTAGTGCTTGTGGTTTAACTTCATTGTAATGTCTTATCTCATTGGTATTACAGTAATGCCGGCCCCACAAAATGAGTTGGGAAATAATGCCATTTCCTCTACTTTTCTAAAATAATTTATGTACTATTAGTATTTTTTCTTCTTTAAAAACTTAACAAAATTCATAATCTAGGCCTTGAGATTTTCCCTATTTGGTATGTTTTAGTTAAGAATTCAATTTTGTACTTTAATTTGCAAAGAGGTTTTTTAAAAATTATGATCAGTTATTAAATTCTATCAAATACTTTTCCTCAACAGTTAAGGTGATCATATATTTTTCCTCTTTATTCTATTAGTTAGCAAATCACCTTGAGTGTTTTATTAATATTACACCAAAATTGAAACCCATGGTAAATTCAATTTAATTGTATTATCTTTTTAAACTATTATAGATCCTTATTTGATAACATTTTGTTTAGGAGTTTTGCACTTTTGTTTATGAGAGAGCTTGGACTATGATTTTCCTTCTTTTACTATTTTTTGATTAAGGTCTTCATTTTAGCTTAGGTGTTAAGGTTATGCTGACTTCCTAAAATAAGTGGGGAACTATCCCTTCTGATGAGGGTTTCTTTTACTTTAGAAAGGCATTGAGGTTAAGGGTACATCTTCTTAATCTTTGAAAGGCAGAAGTGTTTTAAATAATTCATCTTTGGCAAGGCTAAAGATGTGATATTTACCAGGACCTTCTTTCTTGGAAAGCCATGAACTTCAAATTTTAACCCCACTCTAAAAGTCTGTTACCCTTTCAGACTCTCAGCACTACATTCCCTTTGAACTCCATGCTTCTGGGTTTCAAGGCTGTTTGGTTTCTCAATTTCTAGGCCATGATTTATAAATCAACAGATGGCTTCAGGCTAAAAGCTGCACCAAATGTTGGGCTCATTTCCACACTTTGCTTCTCTATGAGATCTTGGTCTTTCATATCTTCACTGATGCCATCACACAGATATTTTTCAAATTGCATTCAGCTATTCTAATTGTTCTTAGTAGGAGTGCTGATTTGATAAAAATCTTTCTGCCATATATAAAGGCAGAATAGCCAAAGTCATCTTCAAGTGAAAACAACTTAGTCATACCACTTAAAATGACATCAGCTGTATCAGATTGGCAACTCAGTCACAGATGACTCACTGGTCTTGACTGTATCTAGCTAAGAGCTTTTGAAAGAGCCTAGAGTGCCTGGGGAGCTCCTGAACTAGCCCTGAGTAGTCTGACTCGAGGCTATCACTTTGGGAGAAATAGGACAAACAACCTTATCTTGCAAAGAGTGAAATGATGGCTGTAGGTTTGGGTTAAAAAAGGTAAATTTGAGATAATTAAAGTGATATTATACATCTGTACTTTCTGGGGAGCAATTCAATGAAGCAAGTTACCTCTAAAGTTACACAAATTATAACCAGACCCAAGAAGAGTTCAAATCCATGCAATAATGACTGATAGCAGTTAATATATAATAATAAAAATGTTGGTTAGATAATACTGTACTCACTATTTAGATCAAATGTCAGTAAACCTATCTTCCTATTTGTATTTACATGCTACATACAATACTAGGCTGACTGAAGCCAGTATTATGCCTGAATTATGCTGAGTCTTCTGTTTTGTATCAGTACCATGCGCTAACCAATGAGTCTTCTGTTTTAAAGAAGTCAGTACAAGTGATTTTTTTTTTTATTTAACAGAACAATAATATCTGCATGTTCTTTCTCTTTTTTTCCAATAGTTAAAATAGTAATAAAAGTCAAATTCTTGTAAAACACAAAAAAGTCAGTAGAAATATATTCATATTTGCTTCTATATATAGCCAAACTATGCTTTGCTTTGCTATAGTAAATCACCTTACGCTTTTAAAGCTCCAAATTTGAGAGCCACATGAAGAGATTTCTTTTATCCACAACCTTTCTACTATAACCTCCAACAAAGCATTAGAGAAATTAGTGTCATGGATTAGCCAGATGGGTTTTGTATGCCAGCTCAATTGTTTTCATAGCTCTATGTATCACACCTTGACCTCTCCCTTGCTGATGGGCTAATACACATGAGGCAAAAGTATTTTATCTGAAATCCAGAACCCAGTTCTGAACAGGGCCATGATCATTGGTTATTCCTGGTTAACTGTAAATTAGAGCTGGTGGTCTCACCTGAGATTCAATCCTTACTGTGGATAGAAGGACTGATTTGTAAGTGTACTTTTAAAAAAAGTGATAAAAATGTGTTTCAGAGTCATGTTTTAAAAAAATAAAAAGAAACACATAGATGAACATCTTCCAGTAAATCATGCACTACATTGTTAAATGGAGAAAATTATATGCTCCTAATTCTTTTAGTAGGAATGGATTTGCAGTTTTTCAGCTACAGGCACAGATTTGGTTCATTCTCACATTGTGGTCAACATCTTTTAACCAAAGATTAATTATCCATAGTTAATGATTACAGGGGAATTTAATATGGCTCTGGGTTTTTCAACTTTATGCCCTATTTAACAGAGTTAACTGTATATTCTAGACTGTAAAATTTCCACTCCTACTCACATTCCAGTTTTGAAGGAAAACAAGAATTTATGTTACTTGATAAAAAGGCCACCAACACAAGTATTAGACTAGCTGAGAACTGGCATATATCACATAACCTTATGGGTCTCAGATTTCCATTCTTTAAAATTAGATGGAAGAATTGGGTGATTTCAAAGAACATGGTTAGAGTGATTATCTATCTACCAATGGCCTTGGAATTCGTGACTCCACTCAGCAAACACTCTTTTCCCACTTAATTTTTGTCAAGTTATGTTTTAGACCCTGAGACCAAAAAAACAAACAAACAAACAAACAAAAAAACCCAAATACCTGTGGTGGACCGTATGATTGTTCAGCAAACATGTTTTTCTCTTCAGCCAGCTTGGGCAAGGAAGATCCTTACTTCCCTGTGCTGTTCATGTTGGGGCTAGACAATGGAGTGTGAACTGACCTAAGTGCACCACATCTGAGCAGAATGTAAATATCCTGGCAAGCTTTGTCTTGAATTCTTACCATCTTGTCATCCACTATATGAAGTGTCCCTCCAGTTGACCCTCAATATGAGATTATATGGAGCATACCTAAGCTTGATTTCAGTTGGCTCCAGATTAGTCCAGCCAAGTCATATTAATCCACAGAACTGGGAGCAAGAAACAAATATGGCTGTGGTAAGCCACAGAAACAATATGGCTGTGGTAAGCCCTTGACATTTTGTTATTGTTTCTTGCTGCATCAGAAGCTGACGGATAGTGCTCCAGTGGCACAATTGGTTAGCCTGTGGTACTGACAGAGAAACTGACTGATATAGTAGCTTGTTCTAGTAGGGAAGAAATGTCATTTTCTTACAAACAATTTTAATGTAATGTGAAGAGGCCTTAAGACATTTTAAGATCTTAATTCAGACTGGTTTACTGCTACATTATCTTATTTAATTCCCAATCATTGTGTCAGACTATTTTCTCCACTTTATAGTTGATGAACTTGAGACTTCAGACAGGATTATTACTGGCCTCAAATCACCCACTATAGTGGGCAGAGTTGTGACTCAAATCAGGAACCTGTGAGTTTTGAATCCAAACTCTAGGTTCATTTTACATATTGTTCTCCTGTTACTGGCATAAGTTTTTTTTTTTTTTTTTTTTTGAGACAGAGTTTCACTATGTCACCCTCAGTAGAGTGCTGTAGCATCATAGCTCACAGCAACCTCTAACTCAGGGGCTTAAACAATTCTCTTGCCCCTGTCTCACAGTAGATGGGACTACAGGTGCCCACCACAATGCCTGGATTTTTTTTGCTGTGATTGTCATTGTTAGTTAGCAAGCCCGAGCCAGGTTCGAACCAGCCAGCTTGGGTGTATGTGGCTGATACCATAACCACTGTGCTATGGGCACGGAGCCTGGCATAGGCATTTTTGTCATTATGCATTGAATCGTAGTTTACATTCAAGCTCTTAGGCAAACCGATGATAGCTGACGTAGGCCAAAAAGAATCTATTTAAGAAAAGGTTCAGTAGTTCAAATAATCAATAGGTAGGCTGAAAGGTGAGTCCAGGAGCAACCTAAAACACTCACCAAAATCATCTCAGAACCACACTTTTCTATCCAAGCATGAAATGCAGTAGGTTAACTAACACTAGACACTGAATGTCACTGCTGTTACTAATGCTGTAAACACACTGTCCTTGTAAACTTGGTCTTATTGCGACTAACCATGCAGTCATGGCCAAAGAGAAATCTTCATGATGTGTCTCCTATTCCAGAAACAAAATCTGGGACAGCTGTATTCTAGGTTCCAGTATTTTGTGCATACAATAAAGAGTTTCTCTTGAATTAAGAAAAGAGTTCTAATGCTAGCTAGAGATCTAAAATAACAACAAATGCTAGAAGAACATGAAATATAATCATTTTTGCAAGTGCTCTTCTCAAAGCTGTGATGTATGACAGACTAAGCCCTGCATGATTTCCTGTCCTTCTAGGATACTAGCAGCTCAGGGCTCTTTCTGGCCTGGGTGTGCTGGTATCGTTTGTCGTTAAAAACAAAGAGCAAAAGGCAAGTCAAGTCTCTGCTAAGAGAGAAGATGAGCTTGGGAAATAAAGGGACTATCAGACAGTCTAAAGGCATTGAACTCAAAGAGAGAGGGTAAGAAGCTAAATCCACATCCTTAGTAAACCTTAAGGCAAAAGGTTTTATAGTGTGGCAACCTTTTTAGGATGCCTTGGCCATGTGTGTATGCAAAGAGATTTGTTAAGGTATTATGCAAATACAGATACTTAAAACCCTTTAAAGGTGGTTTGCAAATATTCTGTGGTTGACTTTCAAACTTGTTCATTTTTTTATACAGTATAAATGGGCATCCTTCGTGGAATGAATGAGTGTCATGTATTCAAAGGCATGTGTTAACTTCATTTGGCTGGCAGGGATTTTGCAGTGGGAAGAAGGCATGGACTTGGATTGAAATATAGTACTGGGCCTCTTTCATGACTTGGCTATTTTGAATTGAGCTGCAATGAACAATCTGGTACAAATATCTTTTTTGCAAAGTGATTTTTGTTCTTTTGGATATACTCTTAGTAGAGGAATTACAGGATCCAACGGCAGGTCAATTTTTGATCCATGAGTGTTCTCCAAACTTC
>CAUYPK010078470.1:0-44771 GCA_963574355.1 Loris lydekkerianus | reverse complement strand
ATTCTTTTTTTTTGAGTATTTTAGCATCAATATTCATTAGTGATACTTGTCTATAATTTTTTTTTCTTGTTGGGTCTTTCCCTGGTTTGGGGATCAACATGTTTGCTTCATAGAATGTGTTGGGTAATATTCTTTCTTTTTGTATATTTTGTTTGATTTTTTGCTGGATTCTTTTTTTTTGAGTATTTTTAAATATTTTTCCATCAATTTTTTTTAGTGATTTTGGCCTATAATTTTTTTTTTTTTTTTTTTTTTTTTTTTTGCAGTTTTGGCCTGGGCTCAGCTTGAACCCACCACTTCTGGCACATGGGGACAGCGCCCTACTCCTTTGAGCCACAGGCACTGCCCTAATTTCCTTTTCTTGTTGGGTCTTTTCCTGGTTTGGGGATCAGGGTGATGTTTGCTTCATAGAATGTGTTGGGTTGTATTTCTTCTTTTTCTATATTTTCGAAAAGGTTGAATAATATAGGTACTAGTTCTGCTTTAAAGGTTTGGTAGAATTCTGACGTGAAGCCATCTGGTCTCGGGCTTTTCTTTTTAGGGAAATTTTGTATAGTTGATGCTATTTCAGAACTTGATATAGGCCTATTCAGCATTTCCACTTGATTCTGGCTAAGTCTCAGAAGGTAACGTGCTTCCAAGTATTGGTCAATTTCCTTCATATTTTTATATTTCTGAGAATAATGTTTCTTGTAATATTCATTAAGGATTTTTTGAATTACTGAGGAATCCATTGTTATTTCATCTTTGCCATTTCTGATTGATGAAATTAGAGATTTTATTCTTTTTTTCCTCGTTAGTTAGCCAAAAGTTTATCTATTTATTGACCTTTTCAAAACACCAACTTTTTGATTTATTGATCTGTTCTATAATCCTTTCCTTTCAATTTTATTTAATTCTGCTCTAATTTTGGTAATTTCTTTTCTTCTGCTGTGTTTGGGATTGGAATGTTCTTCCTTTTCCAGTTGCTTGAGATGTCCCATTAAGTTGTCACCTTCAGGGATTCCTATGAGGCAAATATTAGTCTTCTTTGAATTATCCCAGAGCTCTCTGAGAGAATGATCCATTTTTGCTCTCTATTTCTCTTCCTCTTTGAGAGTTTGGGAGCGTTCAAAAGCTTTGTCTTCAATGTCAGAAATCCTTTCTTCTCCTTCTCCATACTGTTACTGAGGGATTCTACTGTATTTTTCATCTTTGAAGGCTGAAAATTCTTGTCTCAATGTGTCAAAATCTTTGGTGATTTTGTCTTTGAATTTGTTGAATTCTTGAGACAACTTTTGAAATGCTCCTGGAATTTCTAATTCCAACTTTTTCTCTATTCTATTAATCTTGCTTGCAATCCAAATTCTGAATTTGTTTTCTGACATCTCAGCCATCTGTTTATGAATGGCGTCTTCGTTGTGTCTGCCATATCTTTCCTTGGGGGAGGGGGGAGAGATCTATTCTCGTTATTCATGTTACCAGAATTTTTCTGCTGATTCCGCCCCATGATTATTTTATACCATTTGACTAGATGATAAAAGAGAAGTTGGGTTGGGGCTCCAGGAGTAGTGCTTAACCAGCCCTTTGCCCAAAAGCTGGGACTGGTCTCTGTACCTTTTCCCCTAGAGCTTTGCCAAGGACCTGTACAGTACTACAGCTTGAGAAACTGGGGACCTGCTTGGTTTGGTGGGGCTAATTGGCTCTGTCTTATTTTCAGCTGTTCTCTGTCCTACCCTAGTGAATCAGTTAGTCTGGGTTGAAATCTCAGCTGTGGAGAAATACCAGCAATTATGTCACCCCACCCCCCACAGGCAACAATTGGAAAAGGAAAATCAAACCTTCCCACAACCACACACCCAGGGTACCACTTGGATAGTTCTTGGGTGATTGGGCCAGTTCAAGAGGTCCAAATCAATTGTCTCAGTCAGCACCTGTCTCAGGTGGGAGAATTCAAAATGTCTCCGCCAACTAGATAGCAGGGGTCTGTTGACCCCAAGTATGACTTACTCCAGTGCACCGTGAGGTCAGAAGGACCCACCCAGCAAATAAATTAGTCTGGGAAGGTTGATGCCTCCTTCCCACCTTGCACCTCTGTCACACCCAGTCAGTGATAACCCCCGCAGGGTTGTGACCCAGTTGCCTCCAATGAGCAGATACTCCAGGGGTTTGTACCTGCCTAAGTCACAGGGAGATCTGTCTCCTCAGCCAGGCCGCTGATCTCTGCTACTATCTGGCAGGGGGAGGTGAGGGCTGACAACCTCAGGTGCTTAATGGAGGCTGGGGCAGTTCACTCAGTTCCAGCCCTGCCCCTGATTGATGTTGCTGGCAGAACAGAACAACTTCACAGAATTTGTTTCTGTCCCATCTATATTTCCCTGTGGCTCAGATGCTGTTGAAGTTCACAGAAACTGCAACTCTGCCCGGTCTGTGCTGCTGCCCAGTCTCAGCTGCTGTTTGAGTTGAGGCAGGCCGGTAATGCTCAGACTCAGCTGTCAGTTCTAGCCTCTGCCTGGCCACCTTTATCTCAAGCTATGATCCCCTGAGGGCCAGGTACATCTTAGGCTCAGTAAAGCTGTCCTCTGGGTCAGCCCCGCCCTGGGAATCTGCCAGCTCTGTGCGTGCATATTCTAGTCCCCACGCTCCACCCAGGCCAGTACTGCCTCAAGCAAACCCTTTACTCACAGGGCCTGTGTTTCCATCCCAGATCTGTTCCACCAGTGGCTACCACCAGAGAAGATGCCCAGCCTCCTCTGGTTGCCCAGAGAGACAGGGAGTGTGACTCCAGAATATCCCCAGGGGTGTAAGTCCTATTGTTCCCACAATGGCTGCTGTTCTGTGCCTCGGGGCACCACCATTCCTATATGGTTCCCTCTCAGCTGACTGTCCTCTCCTTACTCTCATGCTGCAGAATCAGCACTGACCAGCAGCAGTCCATGCCGTGTACACACCTCTTGAGAAAATACCCAAGAATCTCACCTCCATGGGATACAGGCTTCCAGACCTCAGGGTGAAAGTGGAGGGGAGTGCAGAATTGCAGGTAGAGAATATATACAGTTTTATACAGTTTTATGCCTGGCAGGAGAGTGCCATGGCACCCTAGTAGGGGAAATAGGTCTGGTTTTCAGAGGGTCTCTCCCATAGAATAAAATGGGAGGACATCTGGACTCTGCTTGCTTGTTTGTATGGAGTACTGTGAGACCTTCTCATGTGGGAGGGGACTCCCATCTGCTTGGAAATGGATTTTGTACCTTTTATTTATATCCTTCAGATTGCAGCTCACCTCAGCAGGGTTGATGTGTGTTCTTCATCCTTCTCTCTTGGCTCAGCTCGAAACCATCCGCTTACTTGCTAAACTTCTGTCCCTTAACTTTCCCTCTGGATAAGAGCCTCTGTAGAAAGCTGGCTCAGTCAGCCATCTTGCCTCTGCCCCCCAGACTGTTTATTGAAGCTCAATTCACAATTGCCAAGTCGTGGAAACAACCCAAGTGACCATCTACATGTGAATGGATTCACAAACTGTGCTATATGTATATCATGGAGTATTACTCAGCCAAAACAAAAGATGGAGACTTTACATCTTTTGTGTTTAGCTGGATGAAATTGAAACACATTCTTCTTAGTAAAGTATCTCAAGAATGGAAAAAGTGTCCAATGTACTCAATGCTAATATGAAACGAATTAATAAACAACTACATCCCCCCGCACACAAAAACCCCAGTAAGTATAGTCTAACAAGGGGGAAGGAATGGAGGGAAAAGAGAGATATGTTGGAGGTCGGGGGGAGGATGGAGGGTGATTGGCAGTATCTCACCTACTGTGCACAATGTGATGGTGTTCAGCACGCCCCCCCACCCCCAGGTGAAGGGCTCACCTACAACTTGAACTTTACCTTAGAATTAAAAACAATGTAACCTAAACATTTGTACCCTCATATTAGTTTGAAATTAAAAAAATAAATAAATAAAGACACCAAAATTTTGATGACTTAAAAAACAAAAAAGTCTTAACTAAGATTCCTGTTAATTTGATGTTTATGGGGTGGACCAGGGTAGAAGAAAAGTTGATTTTTTATGACATCTCCCATAAAACATGCACACATGCCATCCTGCAATATTGTTTTGGACATGAAACTAGCTGCTTCTGCATTTGTCAAAAGGGTATTTTACTAAGTACTTTTCCTTGTGATAATATTTTTTTCATTTGCCCTTCAGCCTTTTGACCTAAACTGTGAAGCTTTTGGGGAAAGTAAAAGGCAGTTTCTTCCATGGCAATGAAGTCCACAGAGCAGGGAGATCTCGGAGCACCCAAAACAGCAGCCACAGAGAGAAAAGCAGGACAGACTTATGCCCCCAGAGTCCTCAATTTGTTCCTTCCCTCGCCCATAGGGGTGGACTTTGGGGGTTACTGTTACTCTGCCTCCCCTAGAAGAACTGAGGGGTGACTTCCCCCCTTTAAGAGAAGGGTGTAGGATGAAAGGGGACCAATTAGGGCAAAAGGTCTGGGCCTAAGGTCCCACTGCCGGCTCCACTCCACCTGCATGTGCTCAAGTGAGAAGTTCCCGGGTGCTGCAGAAAGGAGGCACCTGTGGCAGTTCTGAGAGGACTGGAGTGACCTCATGAACAGAAGGTATGAGGGACACTTACATTCACAAACTCACCCTAGAAAAAGTGTTACATACCTGATTGCTGAATATCATGGCAGTCACCTTTGATGTACACCCCTGGGCCATCTGGTGCCCATAGTGATATTCAGCAGTCAGTTATATAGCACTTTTTCTGGGATGAGTTCACAAACATAAATGACAGACCTCCTGTGGCAGCAGCTCCCATGGCCATTCCAGAACAAGAGTTCCAAAATTACTTGGAAGGCTGGACTAGGTGCTGGCATTGGTGCACGGCTTCCCAAGAGGAGCACTTTGAAGGTGACCACAGTGATATTTAGCAATGAGGGATGTACCACTTTTTGTAGGATGAGTTCACAAACTTGATTGACCAACCTCATAAGACCAACTCTTACGTAAGTAGACCAGGGCCAACCTCAGAGACCTAATGCACCAGCCGCAGGGCAGCATTCACCAGAACGACAGCCAGGGATCCCTAAGCCACAGCAGGAGCCATTCTGGGTACAGAGGGTGGGCACAAACCACAGAATGACAGCCAGAATGACAGCCAGGACTCCCTAAGCCACAGCAGGAGCCATTCTGGGTACAGAGGGTGGGCACAAACCACAGAGATGCCTCTGCCACCCAGACAGGAGAGAAAGGGAAAGAGGAGAGAATCAACATTTATTCAAAGGAGACAGAGTTAGCTTGAGAGTAGCTGTTTTAAAAAAGAAAAATCCCAGTTACCTTTACTCAGCAAGTCTTTCTACAGCCTTCCCAGTAGAATGTGGGTATAGCAAAGACTGTTATTTATTGACCAACATTCTAAGTAACAGAATCCTGATTTTCTTTTACCAACTAAAAGATTAGATTTCCAACCTCCCTTGCCACTAGATGTGATCATATAATTAAGTTTTGGCCAATAAGATATAAATAGAAATGTGTCAGACTCCCATAGAATCCCTTAAAAGAAGGTGGGCAAAGACTTCTCTTCCAGTCTCCTGCTGCCCGGAGCCTGGCTGCACTGCCTGGCACTCCAGCAACTATTCTGAACCCTGAGCCAGTAATCACATTATAAGGATGGAGAACAAATAGCTAAAAGTAGCCAACGTCCCTGATGACTTAATGACACCATCATGCCAGCCTTGAAACTCATCCCTAGACTTTTGTTTTACTTGAAAGAGAAGTTAATTTTAGGTCTCCGTCATTTTCCTGTCTGATACATAGCTGAAATAGTCCTGATAATGCGGCTTTGAGCAATATGAGACCAATAATAGCAAATAAGGAAAGATTTCTAGACATCTAAGCTATAATGTAATATATCTCTTACTACACATACATTTGCCTTTTTATATTCTGTAATGTGTTGGGATTAGACAGGTAAATGTAACTATAGTAGGGGCCAAAATCTATATTTAAGATAACATTTAAAAACTGTGAAAACAGGTTAATTTAGGCATTTGGGAAACAAACTGGTTTGATCTTATTGTC
Source organism: Loris lydekkerianus (assembly GCA_963574355.1). Lineage (NCBI taxonomy): Eukaryota > Metazoa > Chordata > Mammalia > Primates > Lorisidae > Loris > Loris lydekkerianus. The sequence goes on along the minus strand of CAUYPK010078470.1, from coordinate 38,698 downwards.
TTAAGAGCATGACAAACTGGCTCAGCACCCATAGCACAGTGGTTACGGTGCCAGCCACATACACCCAAGTTGGCGGGTTCAAACCTGACCCAGGACAGCTAAACAACAATGACAACTGCAACAAAAAATAGACGGGCATTGTGGCGGGTGCCTGTAGTCCCAGCTATTTGGAAGGCTGAGGCAAGAGACTCACTTAAAGCCTAAGAGTTGGAGGTTGCTGTGAGCTGTGACGCCACAGTACTCTACTGAGGGTGACATAATGATACTCTGTCTCAAAAAAAAAAAAAAAGAGGATGACAAACTGTTCAGCTGATTGTACAGTATAATAAAAATGTAACCCAATTTTCAACAATTCTGTAAATTTGTGAGCTGTAATAGTCTCAAATGGAAAACTCTCCGGCCACTCTGATAACATTTTCCTGTCCCTCCCTAGCCACATGTAACCCCCACCACCACCACTTCCCCCAAAGTTGCCTTCCAGCATCCAAGATAAAAGTATAAGCATTTCAAACACTTCTCTCATATAATGATTGTTTCAAAAGTGCATTTTGACATTTTGTATTCATCAGTCAGACTCACATCATACATTTTAGAATTGCTCATGCCTTTCAAAACTCAAGGAAAGGTGCATGGTAGAAAGTAGTTGAATGGTTAGTAAAATAGGAACTATTTCCCCCAGAGGTACCAAATCAAACGGTGGCCAAGATATTGCTGGTTATTTGGAATTATTTATGTTCCTGTAAGAATAAAGAATCTAAGGTGAGGGTATTTTTTATCCTAATGATAAATACAGACAGACCATAAAGCTGCCTGTTGGGTGGCATAGACAATTATATTAAAGAGAAACGTTGTAAATTTCAAAAGCCCATGAACAAGATGTGGAAAATTGCCTACATTTATGGTGCCATTTATCAAAGACTTCCATAAGTGTTAGAAACATACGTGTGTGTTCATATGGGAAGAATTCACATTGAACCTAATATGAAACAAAATTCTCCCTTTTGAAAAAAAAAATTACAACATCAACTCTAGCCCATTAGGAAGGAGTTTAAGTGGGCTAGATCTAAGCATTTATTATTAAATGACACAGCAGAACATCAAAACCCTATCATTTACCCGGGAAAGGAGAGAAACCAAGAAAAAATTTAAGTGATTGGACTTGAAAAAATGCTGAAGTTATTTTGCGATATTGCGTTACAGATACATATACTTTGTGATTCTGAGCCTTATTTCGATTTCTGCCAAAACAGTATAGAGTTTTTTAGTAGCTGAATTGCAATACCCTGGCATTCAAGCTGGAGTAAAGCCCTTAAGCAGAGATCAATCCTGGTGTTGTAACAATAGCATCAATAATAATCGGAAGAAGAGCAAGATGTCAACATAACCTATCACCTGAGTGATCACGTGGCTACACTCCTCTGTCACATATGCTGTGGTCTCAGAGAATGATACGCCACCTACTTGTACATCCTAAATCCCACAAGGCAGGGATTTGTATGATTTTATTCACTACAATATCCCATCCAGCATCTAGAACAATGCCTGGCACACTCAAAGTGTGCAAAAAATATTTGCTGCATATATAGATGAATATCAAATGCTCTAATCCAGTGGCCCCCATCCTTTTTGGTACCAGGGACAAGTTTCATAAAAGAAGTTTCCCACAGACTGAGGGTCATGGGGGATGGTTTTGATTTGAGTCTGCAAGCAATTGATGTATTATGGTCTCTGTGCCATCAAACCTCTCTACTAATCTGTATTTGCAGCCACTCCCCAGCGCTAGCATCATCACCTCAGCTCTACCTCAAGTCATCAGGCATTAGATTCTCATAAGAGGTAGGCAGCTTACAGTAGGTTTCATGCTCCTAGGAGAACCCAATGTGCCACTGATCCGACAGGAGGCAGAACTCAGAAGGTGATGCAAGTAATGGGGAGCAGCTGTAAATACAGGGGAAGTTTGCTGGCTCACCCCGCCGTCTACCTCTTGCTGTGTGGTCTGTACCTACCAGGCCACTGGTCCCCAGCTGGGGTTGGGGGAGTGGAAACCACAGCTCTGATGCATGTATATCATTCAGTGCAATGGCTCCCAACTGGGGCCATTTTGCCTCCGGGGGATATTTAATAATGTCTTAAGAATACCAGCAGCATCCTGTGGACAGAGGCCAACGATGCCGCTAATCACCCTACAATGCTTAGGAGAGTCCCTACAACACAGAATTGGGTGGCCCACATGTCACTGGTACCCAGCTTGGGAGACCCTGACTAGCTCTATGTCTGACTTGGAAGGGACTGGGTGCTCAATATACTTAAGAATGACTAAAATGGGCAAAAAGAAAAGCCGCAGGCACTTATTTGCAAATCGACATGTTTTTCTGAAGTGTCTTCTTGGTCCATCCTGGCCTAATCTCAAATGACAAATGCAATCCCTAAGCAAAGTAACCACTCACACTTCAGCAGTGTAAATGGACCAGCATTTGAGCCCAGGTTGCAGCAGCCCTGTAGATTTCATTTAACATGCCTTCCTCCAAGGTTCCTCCACTGATTTTAGGGAAAGATGCTTAAGGACAGTGCCACGGAAACTAAGACTCTTCTTGCAAAAAAAGTTTGTGCAAATTTCTTCTAGGAACCTTAATATTTACCAGTTTGGATACAAAGAAATCAGAAAGCATAGCTTGTTCCAACTCATAAGCTGGAATAGTGACATCCCAATTGTTGTGGGCAGAACTATGTTCTTCTTCAAATTCATATGTAGAAGTCTTAATCCAAGTCGTTCAGAATGTCTGCCTTTGGGAATAAGGTCCTTGAAGAGGTGATTAAGGTTGTGAGGCTATGTGGGTGGGCTCTAATCCAACCTGACTGGTGTTGTCAAGAGAGATTAGGATATACAAAGGCATGCATGTGCCCAAAGGAAAGGTCATATGAGGACATAGCAAGGTGGTAACATCTAGAGACCAAGGAAACCAGCATCAGAAGAAACCAATCCTACCAACTCCTTGGATTTCCAGCCTCCAACACTGAGAGAAAATAAGTTTCCTTTGTTTAACCCATCTACTCTGTGGTGTTTTGGTATGGCAGCCCCAGCAAGCTAACAAACCAACTGCAGATGGTTCCTGGACATTTGTGAGGCAACTTTGACCATGTTTGTGCAGCCCTGCTCTCTGGAAGGGTCACTGGATAAAGGAGTTTCTTTGTTGATACATATTGCCTAGCCAAGGTGGAGGAGGCCAAAGTTCTAATTCCAAAATCTTTTCTAAAGGTCTGATTTCCCCTCATTACAATCATCTTTGTTAGTCCTTTTAGAGTCTAAAGTAAAGTTCTTAACTCCTACTTGGAGCAGACAAATGATCAGATTGCTCCTGGGTGCCCGGCTCGCAAGCCCTCCCCCCTTGGGCAAGTTACCCCGTCTCTCCAGGCTTCACTTACAGCTTCTCTAAAATACTGACCCATTTACGGTTTCAACAGTTATTTTTCAAATCCTTACTATTTGCTAGGATATTAGCAAGATACTGTTAAACCAGCAGAAATGATTCTCCGTCTCATGAAGTTTAGATTTTAACAGGGGTCTGGGATCAAAATGAAAGTAAACAGACAAAATTGCTACTAATTGTAGGGACCATAATAGTATTTCTTTCGTAAGTGTTTTGTGGGGATTAAAGGAGATAACACGTGTTAAGGCCTTAGTGCAAAAACTGACCCATGGCCCACTCTCAATGAACTCCAACTTTTATTAATAATTATTGTTACGATCTCATCCAGGAAGAAAAGAACCAACTTTCCAGCATTAAAATTAGCAGATTGCTAATGAAATAATGCCTACCCAGCACTTATTACGGCCTTTAAGCATTCTCTAAAACCAGAAGTCACATGTGATTTGGGGCAGGGGCACACAGACAGCTAGGAGCACAAGTGGGCTCTCAAGAGGACTGGGCTTCAGTCCTAGCTCACGGTACAGGCATTATGATCCTGAGCAAAAATGTAGCTTCTGCCAGCCTCGGCTTTTTCAACTGTAAAGTGGACTAATAATTATGCCACAGAGGAATTTTATGAGCAATGAAATGATATATGTAATACATTTAGTGCAGTTTCTGATACATAATTGACTCTAAGTACACATAAGCTACCTTCTAAATTGTAAAATTAGCATAGTTTAATTCATTTCTAAACACACCTTGGATATGCATTTTTAAATTTCTCTGGATTCTCTAAACCTGCTTACCTTACTTCATATCCTATAACACGTTGGGGGGGCCGAACTGAAGTGCCCTAACTTTCTGGGCAAGCTGTGGAATTCGTCTACCCCCCCATGGCCCCATATAAAAGGGGTTTCAAACTGCCCCCAGCACAGATGTCACCTTTGCAATGCCCAGGCAGGTCACCCTCTCCTTTCAACTCAACTTGGCCTTAACATCTTCGTTCTGCTCTCATCCCTGGGCACTGGCACTTATACCTTTCATAACACATACTTGAAAAACAAACAAACAAACAAACACCCAGCTTGCTCCCCTCTTCCCTCTCAGACCACCGCATCTGGTGCCTGTAGCCAGCCCCAGCCTCACTCTCCTTTGGCCTTTCTCCTTCGCTTCGCGGCTGTTGTCACTGTGGTCCACACGTGGATGAACAGTTGCCTGTCTGCAATTGCAAGTTCTGTCAGTAATTACAATAAACAAGGAGTAGAAGTGATATGGGGCTACCTTTCAAAAAATATTTGTGTGAGGCTTGTAAGAAGCTATGCATGTAGACCCAGGGGAAGCACCTTGATGATACACTCTCTGTAGGCCTGACGTGTGTATAGGAGCGCTCACGGGGGTGCGGACACACAGCTCTCCCTTCCCTTCCCACGGGGCACCTCTGCAGCCTTCAGAAATCCAGAGACAAACAAGCAAGAATAAAAGGTCTACAAACATCCCAGGAGACAAAGATCTACTGGGGGACTGTCTTTCAACTCAGATGTCATGACTGTCTGATTTTTATAATCTGTCATGTACAGGTGATTTGAAAGCAGGCTCTGGTGACAAAGTGAGTAATACCAGCTTAAATAAAATGTCATACATCAATCCCTCTGCTTAATGCAGGAAGACCTTTAAAATAGAAATGAAGAGACATTTTCCTGGAGAGTAAAGGGCCACTTGATTTATCTCTTGTTACTATTTTGTTTGGTTCATGGGTGGCTTTAAAGGAGGAAAACCCCTGCCCACTCCATTCAACATAAACTCTCCCTGCCCCCCGGCCTCCTGGGCCATGGCAGGCCCCCTGCCTGCTCTAGGTTAGCACTCAGTGTGAGCCCAGAGGGGATCAGGCCACCTCACAAGCAAGATTTCAACCCAAATGTGGGAAGCAAAGAAATCTACAACTAAATTGTAAACCGGGTAGGAAAATTTATCAACACTTATTCCAGCAGGTAGGGGCCTTATCAGTGGGTCTGCCTGCCGCAGCAGGGGAACAGAGCTGTAGGCTATAAATTGATATATGAGAGCAAAGGAAATCAAGCCTGATAACGTGAGCAGCCTGATGCAAACTCCTGCTGAGAAAAGGCACCTATCAGGCAGCCCGGAAACTGGCATCCTCTCGCCTGCTTGATGTTGCTCATAAGCAGATTTTCTCTAATTGCCTGTGTGTTTGCATAGGTGGGGGAAGAGTGTATAATTACCAGACCACTACTGTTCCTACACTTCCTATTGAAGGCAGAAGACAACCTTTGACCAGGCAATTCTACCTGTAAAGATTCATAGAGAGACAGGGATAGTGGTTAGTGAAATCATTCATAACCAAAATTTGAAAAAGGAATAAATATAGTATGAAATGCCATGTAGCTATTTTAAAAAGTAGACAGAGATTTATATATATTAACACAACATGACATCAACAACATGTTATTTCGAAAGGCAAAATATCATATACAAGGTTGGACAATTAAGTTCTCAAACTCATCCTAGAAAAAAGTGCTACATGCCTCATGGCCACCAGATGACCAAGGGGAATACTTTGAAGGTGACTACAGTGATATTCATGAATGGGGTAGGTAGCACTTTTTCTAGTATGAGTTTACGAACTTAATTGTCAAACCTCACAGGACAACAGCTCTGATGGCCATGTCAGAAAAGAGTTCCAAAATTGCTTTGATGGGTAGATGAGATGCTGATGTTGGTGCATGGCTTCCAAAATGGAGTGCCCTGAAGGTGACATTCAGCAGTGAGGTGTACAGCACTTTTTCTAGGATGAGTTTGCAAACTTAATTGTCCAACCTCATATAACACTGTCCTATTTACATTAAGATGTGTGCATGCATGTGTATATGTTCTTAAATAGCAATCTGGAAGGAAGTATATCAAAGCATTCTCAGTGTTTATTTCAGGCAAACGGGATTGAGGGAGCTTTATATTTTCATCATGCTTTGTGTTGTCCAGTTTTGTTTTGTTTTTTTTGGAAAGAACATTTGTAACCTGAAACAAAGTTCATTCCTTTCTTAGGGAAAATAAGAAATAAGCACAAATATTTGCATAAGAGTAGCACATTTTGCCAAGCATAACGAAGTCCCAGGATATGACCAGCTACCAGTTACATCAGGGGAAGTCTGAGATTTGGTTTTTGGATTAAAAGGAATGACATTTTAATAGCCCTGCTAAGTCATCACCAAGGTGTTTCTGCTAATAGTGAACAACCACTTAGGTCATCTATAGCTTAGAAGTGGATGTGAAAAAACAATGTGCAAAACTAACAGTGCAGAATCTTTCTGTGTTTCCGGTAAAGCTCCCCAATTCACAGGGACAGAGCCCTCTTCCCCCTTCCCCTAAACCACCCTGTGAGTCAGTTAGAGGTAAATGCCTGCCACTTGACTCAGAAAAGGGCCAGTCAGCTTCCATCTTCTGGAGGATTGAAATTTGGACAAAAATTCAGTTTGTGTTAGGGGTTAAATTGTGTTCTTCCCTGCCAAAAAAAAAATTCATATGCTGAAGTCCTTACCTCTTGTACCTCAGAATGTGACTTCACTTGGGAAAGAGTTGTTGCAGATGAACTAGTTCAGATGAGGTTATTAGGACGGGTCCTAATTCAATAAGGCTGGTATCCTTATAAAAAGGAAAATGTGGGGTGGCGCCTGCGGCTCAGTGAGAAGGACACAGGCCCCCTATACAGAGGGTGGTGGGTTCAAACCCGGCCCTGGCCAAACTGACAAAAAAATAGCCAGGTGTTGTGGAAGCGCCTGTAGTCCCAGCTACTCGAGAGGCTGAGGCAAGAGAATCGCCTAAGCCCAAGAGCTGGAGGTTGCTGTGAGCTGTGATGCCATAGCACTCTAATGAGGGTGACAAAGTGAGACTCTGTCTCTAAAAAAAAAGAAGAGAAATGTGGCCACAAACATAGAAATAACACCACGTGAACGTGAAGCCAGAGACAGAGGTGTCTTTCCATAGGCCAGCGAATGTTAACATTGCCAGAAAACCACCAGAGAGAGGGGCATGGAAGAGCGGCTCCCCCATAGTTCTCAAAACCAACCCTATGGATGTCTTACCCTTGGAGCCTCTGGAACTATGAGACAACAGATGTCTGTTGTTCAAGCCACCCAGTGGTACTTTACTATAGTTTCCCTTACAAACTACTGTGACTGGTCTGGAGAGGTACAATCTATAAGCTTTGTGCCAATGGGAGTCTTTCCATTCAGCCCAACATGAAAGACCCCTGGCCAGAAGCAAACATAGGAGGGGTACAGGAGAAATCCTGAATGCTTCCCCGGGCCAGTTTCTGGGTCTTTCTGGAAGTCTTGATCCCAAAGTACTTTAAGGGAATACCACATTCTACTGGAGCTAGTTCTGGAGGATTTCTGGTTCCCTGCATAACCCTGAGACTAAGCCTTTATCAGCTTTGAATCACCAATCCCACAATTATGGTAAGAGAACTGACCACTAGCACATAGAATTCAATAAAAGTTTATTGGATAAGAGAATCTGGTAAATATACAAATGCATTTATCTGAGACAAACTGATCAGTAGCAACAAATTCAAGAAGGAGATGGTTGATATAAAATTCACAGGGATGTTTAAGCAGTATGAAACCTTTTGCAGAAATAAGGAAATAGGAGGTAATATTTGATCCCAAAAATAGATAATACCAGGCAAAGTACTTTGCTTTGGCTTTTAGGGCAAAATAAAATAGAAGTAGTCTGTACTTTTGCTCTGCCCAGTATCTTTCCCCTTCTCCTTTGGTAAAAGTCACACACACACACACCCTTTCTGCCTTTCTCCATTCCAACTAAATGATTTTGGTGCAACCTCCAATAAAATTTCTATCCACTTTCACCCCAGTGGTGGTCACCAGTCCCCTCATAAGTCTCCTGCCTCCTTCTTGGCCATGGTGATAATTTCAGAAAAGATTTCTAAGTCTGGCCAATGAGAATAGTTCCTCTGGATTTTGTGAACTGTAAGGTTGTAGGCTTATGTTGCCTCTTTTGGATTATGAGGTTGCAGAAAGAGAGGGAGAAGAAGGGGAGAGAAGATATACAAATATACACAATGGAATTCTGGCATTTCCAGTTAGAAATGTTTCTAACTAGTTTGATTAGAATAAAAAACAAACTTCTCCTTTGCTTAAGTTAGCTCAAGTGGAGTTTCTGTTGCTTACCACTCAGAGGGTCCTGATTTGCTGAGAAGGATAAACATTGCCCATACCCCTAGGTGGCTGAGCAAACTGCCACCTTTGGGGAAGCCTCCCAGGCATCCTCAGAACTCCTCTTCTGTGGGTGCCTGGAAACACAGTCCTCTACCTTGACTGAAGCTACCAGTGGGCAGCGGATCTGTAAGCAGGTCATGACCCAGGAGGCAGTCTGGCCTGAGAGCTCTGCCCAACAGGACTGCTTCAGTGGCTGGCTACAGACTGACCTAATTGGTCTCCCCTATTAAAACATTTGATCCCAAAAACTACAGAGATAGCGTATCTGTGAATAGTACCTGGAAGAGAAGCAACAAAGACAAGAGCTGAGCCACAATTACATAAGGGCACTAGAGTTGGCGCAGAAAGGACAACTCCTGAGGGAACTCCCTGCAGAGTGGCTGTTGAGAAAAATAACACAGCACAGCAGCTACTAGAGCAGACTCAGGCTCAAACTCAATGTGTGGTTTAAGTTTCACACCTTCAGAGCCCCGATTTTCTCATCTCTACAATGGGAGACCAGGGCTCACTTCAAAGGACTACCATGAAAATTAAATAAAATTATGGTGTATAACAAAGGCACCATCTCAAATCAATGAGAAAAGATGAGTTTTCAATAAATAGTACTGAGATAACAGAATATCCACCAAAAACACACAAAGAAGTGCCCCTACCTACATCTTACATTAGAATAAACTGCAAGGGAGCCAAGATGGAAAAAGGAAAACAAAACCATGGAAGCACTGGAAGAAAATCATGTGAGCATATTTTTATATCATCCCAATGGGAGATGCTCTTGATACAGCATAAAACAAAGAAAAGTTTCAGTTACAAGAGCTGCTTTAAAATTAGCATAGCCAAATCACATAAAAGCTTAAAGATCAGAGCCCAGATACAGTGTGGGGAATGGGAATATCAGCAACTTACATCACACATGAAAGGTTAACTTCTTTCACAAAAATTCGTAGAAATCAAAGAGATAACCCAAAATAGAAGACAGAAGTGCATAATGCAAATGACCAAACATAGATAGAGATGTTCACTTACAGTAAGAGCAACGTCAACTGTAGCTATACTGAGGGGGCAGTGTTTACCCAGCTTACAAACAATGCTGCAGAAGTTGGATGACTGTTGTCAGGGGAAACAGAGACATGTCAGCTGGCCACATAAATGGATATGATGATCACGCAGAGCACTTTGGCAGCATCTGCCAAACTTACAAAGGCATGTACCCATTTGTTAGAGCCAGGACGCTAGGCCACGGCCCATGAAACTGGTAGGATGCAGACCGCTGTGCATTCTTGCTCAGGGTATGGCTCCCCATATGTGCCGGGGAGCCCATTGTCTCGGTCAGGTAAGGCTCCCCATCAGGAGGAGCCAGTTGTCTCAGTCAGGTCAGAGGTGCCGGAGCGCCTCAACAGTGCAGCGGTCAGCCTTAGTACGAGAGCCTCGACTAACTTCTCCTGTGCCCATTTATAGAAGTGACCCCATGGCCATTTACACCACAGGTGGGGAAACCGCCAATCAATGATGTACATGCTCTCATGCTTTTGTGCTTTTCAACAAGAGACCAACCCCTACCCCCTTCCCTTATTACCAAGGTGTTTCTTATCAGGTGTCTCCTACACCCATTGGCTTGGCAGTTCCATTTCTACGAGTTTATGTTACACATCTATCGGCTGTGGAAACTTTTCTTACAAGGTTTTTCATCACAGCACTGCTTGTGAATGGAAACAATTGCAATGGTTACTAATGGAAGACTACATAGTTAACCCAAACAATGGCATATAACGCTACCCTCTCCAAATGAACAAAAATGAACAGATTCTTTTATGTTCTTCTCTGGAAAGAACCTCACGTCATAACATATTGTGAAGCAAAAATGCTGGGGGTATACAGAATGCTTCCATTTGTGTTTTAAAAGTAAAAGACTGGGGTAAAAAATAAATACACATATTTGCCCACATATGCATAAAATACCTCTGCAAGGATATGTAAAATAATGGCATAGTTGTCCAGGAGACAGGAATATCCATTTATGCTTGTCTGAATTGTGACTCTGATCTATATATTTTTAAAAATGAAATTTGAAGGCTCGGTGCCTGTGGCTCAAGCAGCTAAGGTGCCCACCACATACACCTGACCTGGCGGGTTTGAATCCAGCCTGGGCGAGACAACAATGACAGCTGCAACCAAAAAAGTAGCCAGGCGTTGTGGCAAGTGTCTGTAATCCCAGCTACTTTGGAGGCAGAGGCAGGAGAATCACTTGAGCCCAGGAGTTGGAGGTTGCCGTGAGCTGTGATGCCCCGGCACTCTACCCAGGGTGACAGCTTGAGGTTCTGTCTCAAAAAAAAAAAAAAAAAAAAAGAAGAAGAAAAAAAATTGAAAATTATACACATCAAAAAAAGAGGTAAGGGTATATGTAGCTCTTAGCACAGTATCTGATTAATATTATAGGGATGGGAGCCCTTAGCAGACACCAGGATTCCTGCCATGTCTACAGCAACATCCCTGGCCTTATGGGACCCAGCTGGGTGTTCCTATATTTCTTACACTAACTTCCCCCACCCATGTTTGCCCCAGCATCACCTGAGGGAAGCAGTTCAGCACGCTATTCTCAACCTGCAGGAGCCTGCCATCTATGAATGATAGATTTAGAGATGTTGACAAGCACAAGACAATGAAATGCACACTTTTAGGTACTCTTGTAACCTAAGCCCTCCTCAACCACCGCCCCCTCCCCCAGAACATCGGTCACCCGGTGCACACATTGCGTTTCCTTAAGGGAAGTCTTGGCGAGTTATGATAGGGAAGGAGAGAGCTTTGCTTCCCTCCTGCTTTCCATTCTGAGGTCCCTGTTCCATGAAGCATAAAACTCTGCTTGCAAGAAAGTGGTAGTTTGACACATAAAGAGAGAGGGTGTGTGGACTATTTCTGATACCCTACTCCTGTTGACCCTCGGTTTCCACACCTATAGGAGTGGGCTGTCAGGCTCACACAAAGAAAATGTATTCAAAGGTACTGTGTGACTTTAAAATGCTGGGCTTGCTCAAGGTATTGCCAATGCACCCCCCTCCCAACAGATACATCCTACCTGTCTCCTGCATTCTTCATAGCAGATAACAGTGCCAAGTACATAGCAGTTTCTCAACAAATGCTACTTGGTTGAATGAAAACGCAGCACAAATCAGTTATGCACGTTATGGGCCAGTTGGAAGATTCAAATATCTTGGCATAGCCCTGGAACATGTACTCTGAGAACAACATTTTTATGCAACATAAGCCATTTCTAGGTCTTCTCAGGAAAATGTTACATCTTTTATGTTGCCCACTTGTTCAGAAACTTGTGAGTCAGAAGTGGGGAAGAATGCATTCTCCACTTTTTGAGTAGTAGGTGGCAGCTGAGTGGAGGCACTGGTGACCATGGATTCTTGGTACCTTCCTTTCCTGCCGACTAGATTGTGCCTTAGAGGTACTCAGGGGATCACTCCCAGAGGCCAGGCCTTGAGGCATTCCTCTGTGCTTTCTGGAATTTTGTAAGCATCTGATTTCCCACATGAAATCTCTGCCTGCTTAAAACACCTGGAGTATTTCTTGTCTCTTGCACTGACTCCTGAGGGATCATTTCTCATTGGAATTGCCTTACTCATATTTGCTCACTCAGTGGCCAGCACAATATCTGGCAGCAGGTGCTCAATAAATATTCCTTGAAAGCTAATGAAATTAAAATATATGTGTAATATCTGGGCAACCAGAGATTTATTAGTACCACAGACCATCCAAGCATGACTGGCCTATGTTTAGCTTCCCAACTCAGATCTTGGTACCAGATACCCTGCTGTTTGGGAAAACAATATGACTGCATTTGACCAAAAAAAAAAAAAAAAAAATCCAAAATCTCTGAGGAACAAAGGGCACCTTTCCTTATACAAACACTGAAGCATGGTTTATAGAAGCATAGGCGCTGATAACAAATGCCAGCATTATTAACAAAAGAAAATTCTATGATCCTGACGCGGTCTTGTGATTTAGCACCTGAAGGTAAGTTTTATTCTGAATTCTTAATCTGCTACCCACTGGTGACCCTTGTGTAAAAATCAGGACAGGATAGATTTGATCTTCCATGTAGATTTTATGTTTTGTCTCTGGCAGATTTATGGTTTGGGCAGTACCCAATGCATTCAATGAGGGACAGCCACATAATGGTCATATGTGTCATCACCCAGCACATTAAGCCGCCTTGCAATATCCCGGATTATAGTAGTACATTGCAAAGCATGGCCATTTGAAAGTAATTCATTCCAAATTCAACTTGGATTGCTGGTCCTCTGAAACTGACAGAGGCTATGTAACAAGATCATCCGTGTATGTCTCCAGCCTAAAAGTCAATTTCCTAGTTTCTGAGAGCTATGACAAGAAGTCAGGATATTCAATTCATTAGAATTCTATATAACATACATATAATGTTATAGTGTTTGTTTCATATGTGTGTGTATATACATATCTATATACATATATACATTATACATACATATCTGTATACATATATACATTATACATACATATCTATACACACACACACACACACACACACACATATATATATATATATATATATATATATATAGAGAGAGAGAGAGAGAGAGAGAGAGAAGAGAGAGAGAGAGAGATTTGTAAGTGTTCTTGCCCACAAATAAAAGAAAAAAAATGTCACAGACAGAGCTGAATGGAGTGGATCAGGTCACTCAGATCTGGGATTTTAACTCTGACTCAGCAGGATGTGCTGTGGGCAAGTGACTCCACTCCCTAGAGCCTCAGCTGCAAGTGTGCTGTGTACATACCCCAGGCTGTTGTAAGCGTTTGTGGTCTAACCCAGGGTAAGAATTCAATGGGAGTGATGACTGGGCTTTCCCTCTGCCTACTCAGTTCTCCTTGAACTTTTTCACCAAGTGACAGTTTAATGGCAAAGAATCGCCCCTTTATTCTCCTGCAGACGTGGACAGCAGCTTTTCTGGGGACATAGCCTATAGTGATCCATGAGGCACTCTGATATTTTATATTGAAACATCAGATATACTATGGGCAATATATCTATACTTACTTTAACATAAAATGTGTTTAAAATTGATACTTCAGGAGGGCTCGTTATATCATACATTCACAGGTTGAAAATTTGAGTTGTACAATCATGACGTGTACTTTTCTGCATATATGTGCGTGCATTGTGCCTCAATAAAAAGTTATTTTTAAAAAAATGACTCTCCAGGAAAAATATTCTGGGTTTATCCTGGAGCTTTGAGGAAACCCTGGCACACTGCCCCAGTCCCCTCGGGTAATCCTCCCTTATTTGCAAAGCTTGTCACCCAGGAAGCAAAATCTGCATTGAAGTGACAGTATTGCTGGAAAATGAGTAAGGCTTCTTCACAAGATTGAGGACCTATGAAGTCGGGAGTTTATCACAGCAGATGTGGACTTGTACTGACTGCCAATTTCCAAACACTCATTTGGAAACCCACAGCTCAGGCAATTAAGGCTGATTCTGTGCTGTATTTGAAATATAGGATTTTTTTAAAACTAAAATTCATCATCCACGACCATCGAGGCAACATGCTGGTTCATTTTTTCCAATGGCTGACCTTTAAGTGTCCAATTACAGAGTTTTATCATTTTCATCCCCTTTTTGCTATTACCCCCTTGGGAAGGAGGAAACTCAGAGGCCAATAGTATAGAATTTAAGGATGGAATTTGATTAGAAATTGCAATTATGAAATCTCTGAACACCCTAAACAAATTTCCAAGAGCAACATTAATATCAATAGCACGGACTCTTGAGCTTAAATGTGATTTCATGAAGTTCCTGAGATGATTTATAACATTATTATAAGGCCACGGGGCTATAGGATCTTTAACATTGTATCTAGTTCTAAATACATATAAACACAGTGATCTCAAAATAATTCCTAAGCCACCGCATCTCAAAATGCTTGACTGAAAAAAAAAAAAAAAAAAGCGAGGTAGTGGGCGAAGCTTATGTCAAATACACAACACCTTCTCTTCTGCTCCCAGAGCTTTGTGACTCACATTAAAGGCCCCGAGAAGTCCTGCAGCACATAAATACTTTTATTTAAGCCAGCATTCCTCTAACTTACCTGAAGGGAGATACCAGGGACTCCTCTAGGAGCTGGGGAAATGCTCAGCTCACCTTGGCAAGCTGCTGTGGTTGTCATATTTAGCATGGGACTTCTAAAGCAGGGTGTTGGCCTCCAGGCCCCCAGTGGCACTTACTCATGCAGCCTATGGCTCTCTGGAGCTCTGAATTTTTAGTTTTTAATTTTATATTACTGAACTCTTCAAGGCAAGTTGTTATCACAGGACTCCTTGGGCTGGCAGTGATTAAACTGTAACTCCATAGTCCCATAGTAGGTGGAACTGTCAAGTCCTCTGAGTGAGCCCTGCCATATTTGGATGAAACAGGAAAAGAAGCAGGTTGAACTGAAAAAAAAAAGGGAGGGAGGGTGAGGGGAGGTTTCCATTTGCACAAACAAAACCCAGGAAGCTCTTGCATTTAGCCTCTCCCCACTTGCCTTTTTCTCCTCATTCTTCTGAGCTTTCCTCTTCATTCCTCATTTTTTCTTCCCATCCACTTCCCTTAGTACATTTTCTTTATTGATGCCACAGTGTGGCAAAGATCCCTTTGTGTAAAGGGATCAGATAGTAAATACTGTCTATCCAAACAGCAAAGCCATTTAAACTCAGCCAGTGTACGGTGAAAGCAGCCCTAAGTAACACACAAGTGCATCTGGTTACGTTCCAGAACAACTTCATTTGCAAAAATAGGTAATGACCCTTTGCCAGTCCTGGATCTCTGCTTTCACGGGCCATGTTAAGGAATTCAAGCATGTTTCTCAATTTTTTTTAACTTCTTGAACGATGTTACCCATTTCCTGTTGCTAATCCATTCCCAATGCTCTTCTGTAAAACTGATTCTCATTTCAAAGCTGATTCCAAAGCCCACCTCCATCAGAGCACCTCCCAGAATGGCCCCCAGCCTCCTCCTCTCAATTAGTCTTTCCCCTCACACTCATCAGTCAGTGTGAATCCACATGCTCTGTGCCTTTTGGTAGAATTTAAAGTATTTTGTCTTCTGTTTTAAATGAACACATCTCTCATTCCTGTGGCCCAAACCCTACACACAGTTTTCTCACGGTGCATTCATACATCCACAAAATTTTGATTTGGTCAATTTTTTAAAAGGACAACAATATTTCTAGGAATAAAAATAAATCATAAAAATCTACATAAGTTTGCTTACTGAGCATTTTCTGGAATTGATGGGAGCTAGAGATGAGGGGGGAGGTGTAAGTAATTTAGCATGAGATGAAAAAAATTTTCTACAAAATGTAAGGAATGTCTTTTTCCCCCTATGCCTCCAAAGCCCAAGCACCAGGGCTTCCGAGAAATACAAACTAAATTTATTCTAACAAGACTCAGCCGTAACTCCTAAAAAGGAATGCCTTCAAAGGAAAAGCAAGGGATGCTCACCTTGTAAAACTATCAGAACTATTCCCACAGCTGCCACGTGAGCCCCCATTTATCTGACTTGAAAGGAGAAGGGTCTGCTGGGATTGGAATCCTCTGGTTCCAGAGAGAGAAAGTATTACCAAGACCTGCTTTAGCGTGCGGCTTAAAGAGGCACGCAACTGGAATATGCCTTGGCCCACTTGGTTTTGAACTAAATCTTTGCCTCCCTCCCAGATGCAAATGAGATCATTACGAAAGCCAGCTCCCCAGGATGCATGGATGGGCTACGGGGGGGGAGGTGGGTGCACGGAGGAAAGAAGGCCGACAGCCAGTTCCCCAAGGATGAAAGACAGTTGTGGCCAGCCTAGATTAGGCTATCGCAGTGACCAAGGGAGACAGCCTCACCTGTCAGACATGTGGACATGTCTCTGTAACATGCTATAGCCCTGGTGGGTGCTTCTAACAGGGGGCACTTAGGATAGAGCATGGGGGGCGGGCTGGAGGCTGCGTCTCCTGCTTACTGTGCAACCTGGGAAAGTCACCCCACCTCTCTATCCACATTTTCCTCATGTCAAATGAAATGTGAACACCTATTCTTTGGAGTTGTGCCCAGAACCCCAAAATAGTGCCTGGCACACGGTAAACATGATATTTTTAATTGTTCGCTATAGTTACTAGTGATGACTGCTAGGTAAGAAATGAGCAATGATCAAGAAGAGGCGTAGGCAGACTTTTCCTACATGGCCAGATAGTAAATACATGAGGCTCTGCAGACCATGCAGTATCTGTTGTCATTAATTACTTAACTCTTCTATGGTATGGTGAAAGCAGTCAGATAATACAGAATGGTGGCCTTTTTACAATAAAACTGTGTTTATAGACACTGAATTTGAATTTCACATCACTGTCACCTACCACAATTTTTTTTTTAAGTTACTTTTGGAGATACAGGCTTGCCCTGTTGCCTAGGCTGGATGCAGTGGCATCATCATAGCTCACTGAAGCCTCAAATTCCTGGGCTCAGATGATCCTTCCATGCTCAGCCTCCTAAGTTGCTGGGACTACAGGTATACACCAGCATGCCCACCTAATTTTTTAAGAATTTTTTTGTAGTGATAGGATCTTGTAATGTTGCCCAGGCTGGTGTTGAATCTCTAGCCTCAAGTGATCCTTCCACCTGGGCCTCCCAAAAGTGCTGGGATTACAGGGATGAACCACCATGCCTCGTCTTTTTTTTTTTTTTTTTTTAAGGCCATTTTTAAAATGTAACAGGCAGGGGCTGGATTTGGCTGGGTTATACACTGCTGACACCTAAGGGTGACAACTCTGGAGTGATAACCTATTACATGACCATGGCAAGTTAACTCCTCTCAGCCTCAGTTTTCCTATCTACAGTGGGTATATTGGTACACTACCTTGTACCTCCTACTGTTGCTGTGAGACTCATCACGAGGCCTCCTGGCATGTAAGTGCTCAATATATACCAACTCTCATTATGAGCAAACCTTTAACCAGATTTAATGTGAGCTACGAGGCCACTTTCTCAGTGGCAACACTAAGACACCAATCTCTTCACCAGACCTGGATCAGGTAATCGGCCTTCCCAGCATTGTTGGTATTGACCAGGCAGTCTTGGTAACTGATGATTTGACAGCCTGGGATGAAAGTGGTCTGGGGGTATCCATGAATGGTAACATAGTCCTTTTGACAGTCTGGACTTGGTCAGTTACACAGCACTCTGGCCACATTAATGGTCTACAGGTATTGAAAGTGATAGGAATCTTGAGCACAAAGTTCACTTCCTTCTCCTCTGGGCAAGCCAGGATTCCTAATGCCCCAAACCATGCACACTGCACACAAAATATCACCTCACCAAGCAGGCAGACCACAATCACAATTCTCTGTCTTCTTGAGGTAAATTTTGTGTTGTTCCTTTAGGTACAAGCATTTGAGGCTGCTTTTTATTATTGTTTGGGTTGGGAGGTTATTTTATTCCTTTGAAAATATCATAGCAAATCCTGGCCTACCACACAATGTATGTGGTAACTGGCACTGGTTGCATGCGGGGTGTTCCTTCAGACTTCAGATGTTCAGGTAGATCCATTCTTTAATACTCTGGCTGAACTTGAATGTCAGAAAATTCACAAATTTTTAAAAGTAAACCTTTTAAGTCATACTATTTGAAATCAAGCAGATATTAGCACATTTGGGGAAATGGGAAGGAGGGTCTGGTCTCTGGAAATCTGGACCATGAATCCTCATCAGATAAAAGTAGCAGAGGGGGATTAGCAAATAAGCAAGGAGGAAGGAAAGAAAGGGTTTTAAGAAAGGGTTGAGACCCATCCCACAATCTCTGTCTCCTCACGGCCACTCCAGGAAGTAGTACTAAAAAATAATAATACCTGATATGGACAACTGCCATCACTAAATCTTACATAGAATGTGAATAAAAGCATCTTTTCAAATGCTTGTATTTTCTATCTCACCCACAATATGCACCCTCTTTTGGAACAGTCCCTGCTATAAAAACGCAGCCCAGCAACCAGCCTCTGATAGTACCATGTAGCCAGTCTCCCCCAGAGCCCTGTCGGTGCAGAAGAGCTGGGGAACCGCTGCCCCGTCCACGGGGAGCTGAGGGCTGCCAGAGCCTGGGATTCAGTGGATGGCATCTGCTCGGGAGCCTAACTCTCCCACACCCTTGGCCACTAAAGGGTTGCTGTGCTCTGCATGTGGCTGCCAGCATCGCCCCATTTGCAAAGGGACCCTTGTGAATCCTGACAGTGGTGATGGGATGGACAAGGTCTGATTACAAATCACATTGCTGTTATTTACCAGGCCACATCTGAGCACCCCTCAAATTATGAAGGCAGGCAAACAAACAGGAGACAAAGCAGATTGCAATTCTGCAGGCAGGGCTTTATTTAAAAGGTGTCTTGCCTCCATAATTCATTAAGCCAAAGCTCTGTTTGGGCCAGCTTGGAACCTTGGATGGTTATTACAGAATAATCACAGATCACTCACTCTCCCCTTTTGCCTGAGTGGAAGGGATCGTTTTGCTTTACAAACAACTAGGAAATGTTGAAAAATCGCGTTCTGACCTAATACAGTTCTGGATCGCATTCCATTAGTTAGCAGTAAAGGGAGAAAATATTCTAAAGACTCAGTTTCCCTGTAACAGCAAAATTTGGAAGTAGTTTAATATCTTCTAACATGGAAATGATTCAAAGAGCTATTTGTGGCACCATGAAATGCCAAGCTGAGGTTAAGACAAGTGAAGAAAAGCTGCAGAAATGCTAAGAAAAATCTCTAAGACATGCAGTTAAAGAAAATTAAATTTAAATTTAAAGTTGGGGGAATTTAAAAGCAAGATAGTCTAGCACAATGTGAATGTATTTAGTGCCACTGAGTTGGCTGATGGTACATGTAATTTTTATTTATTTAAAATTTTAAAAAATGATTGATGGTACATTTTATTTATTTATTTATTTATTTATTTATTTATTTATTTATTTAGAGACAGAGCCTCAAGCTGTCACTCTGGGTAGAGTGCCATGGCATCACCTCTCACAGCAACCTCCAACTCCTGGGCTTAAGTGATTCTCTTGCCTCAGCCTCCCAAGTAGCTTGGACTACAGGCACCCGCCACAACACCCGGCTATTTTTTGGTTGCAGCCGTCATTATTGTTTGGTGGGCCTGGGCTGGATTCGAACCTGCCAGCTCAAGTGTATGTGGCTTGTGCCTTAGCCGTTTGAGCCACAGGTGCTGAGCCACATTTTATGTTTATGCGTATTTCATCACAATTAAAAAAACAAAACAAACAAAAATGTAATCAATCTTAATATCATCTAGAAAAACTACATTATATATGTTCATATGATTGACCTAAGGTTATGTCAGTAGGGTTAAATATTGACCTCTAGAGAGGGTGCTAGAGTTGTGGAGCAGAATTTAGGTTTAGCAGCATTATATGAATGCCTTATAACAAAAATGTAGTCATAGATACTGCACTTAATAAATAATTTAAATAAAGCCTGCAAGTGAAGATCAGATTCTTCTCTAAGATGAAGGTATTGAACTAGGTCAGCATTTTAACCAGTTTTTCTTCTCCAGTGATACCCAGGGCATTACAAGACTTGTGTCTATGGAATTAGTGTGATTACCAGTCATAAAATTGATCCTATGGACTTCTTGGTCTAATTTTTTGAAAAAATATTTAACAAATACTTATACGCTGCTTGTCATGCACCATTCCACATGTTCCGCATGTTTCATAAATGAGCATTTATTTAGTTATCACACAAACACAATGTGACCATGTGATACCGTTCCACATGTTTCATAAATGTCCATTCATTTAGTTATCACACAGACACAATGAGGTAGGACTGTCGTTTTACAGATGAGTCAAACAAAGCACAAAGAGGTTAGCCAATTTATCCAAGGCCACACAGCTACTAAGTAAGATAGCTGGGATTCAAGGCCAGACGGGCCAGCTCCTGAGTCCACACTCTTAGAAGTAACTCTATGCTGCCTCCGTGTGGTCTACTATTTCTACCAGCCTCCTTACTGTTCTTCAAACATAAAGCTGATTCCTACCACGGGGCCTTTGCACTTGCTATTCACTTTCCTTTTAATGCTCTTCCCCAGATCTATGCACAGCCCAATCTTTCTTATGGTTCAAGTCTTAGCTCAAGTGTTGACTCCCCAGGAAAACCTTCCTTAGCCATCTTAATCTGAAGTGGCTCTGGCTCCATCTTAATCCTCTACCACACTATCAGTTTTACTTCTTTTATGGCAGTTACCATATTTTGTCTTTTTAAAATTAAATTTTTGTCTTTTTGTCTGAATTTTTTATTTTTAAAAATTATTAAAATATTAATATCTTGTTTTCCTTGTTGTCTCTTTCTCCCAATAACTGTGAGCTTTGTGAGGTCCAGGAGTCTATCTATCTACCTTGCTCTTTGCTGTGTCCAGCTCCTACACCATGCACTGCATGCCTTCATACCACCTGATGGGTGAAAAGATAGTTGGAAGGATGGATGGATACATGTGAGTCTTCATGAATAGAATGCTACTCTTTTTTGTCCTATACACAAAAAAACCTTCGGGGCTCCGGTGAGAGGAGTGCTACTGTAGAAATGACCTTGACAGTGTTAATTTCCTCTTGAAAATAATTTATAATTGGATGGCTTTGATACTTTATTAGGACTGAATCACAACACAGCTCGCACTAGGTAATGTCCATCTGTTGACAGGACAAAAGAACCTTTATGACAAATGTTTTAGTTCATTCATAGAAAGAAAAATCTACCTGCCTGAAAAGAAATGATGCTGATGATACTGATGCACCTCACCAATATAATCTGGAGAGTAATGACTCCTACCCTAGACTCCTCTTACAAAATCCTCACCCACACCAGGGCCCAGATGAATAACCCAGCACACCCAAGGTCCAGCTGCTTCTCCAGTGCTGCCAGGGGCTGTATTTGCATACAATTTAAACTCCGTGTCTTTCTCCTCTGGTCTGATGCTATCTAGTCTCCTTTCATCAAGTACTTTTTGAATTCTTTGCTGTAAAAGAAAATATCCTATAGCATGTTTCAGATATTAGGAGTCTAAACAAGTAATCTCCAAGAGTAAAATATGAGATATTGAACTTGGTTCCCTGGAGCAGCAGTCTACTGCCTGCTAGCAATTTTAGGAAGATGGAATTGATTTCTGACCTTATGCCTTAGTGTATTTGTAAGCATTTGTATTCGGTGAAAAACAGTCAAAATGAAGGACAGTTTTATTTTTCAAGAGCTGTAACATACAGACAAGGATAACAGGGGGTAACTTGCATATTACCTGGCAAGTGGGCAAAGAAAAGTAATGGCTGTGACAAGCAACAAAATATATAAAAATAAAACCAGACAAAATATCTCATTTTTCTGTTTTATTTTAACCTTGGTTGGATGAACAAGATGGACAGCTTTGTTCAATAAGCACAGTTCACCTACCTTTTCTCATTCCTCACACTCAAGCCCTTGGGCAGACCGATCATTATCTAGCTCAGGAAAGTTTTCTTGCCTTCTTTGAGATATAGGTCTCGTAGACTACTGGGAGTGAGATTTGAAGGCTCCTGAAACCTACCAAAAGAAAAATCCAGGCAGACTCCCACACCAAACTCTCAAGAAGCACTTATTAAATGATTTCAAGCCACAAAAACCAGGCTCATCATTCTAATGAGAAAATCTACCTTGCGAGATTCACTTTTCCAGGGCTTTCCCTAAAAAGCCAAACTGCATTTTGACCTAGTAATGAGGACATGCATCTAAAAAGATTAAATTAACATGCAGTATATGTAACAAGAACCCATTCTGCTCACACACACACACTTTTCTTTGTAGTTTGAACAAGTTTACATGACATCCACACTCTTCCAAGCTCAGTGACCTTGCGGAAATATAGATACCAAATTTGCATTGCATAAGGAAGAGGGGGAGGGGGGAGAATTCACAAGCAATTTTGCGATTTGAAGACCTGTGATTAAGTCTTAACAAGATTTGGCTTCCATTTCAAAGGTCCGTCTCTGTGTTTTATAATTAAGCAGTGATGAGTCTTATAAACAAGGTATGAGTCAGACATAAACAGAATTGGGAATTTCATGCTAGACCTGCCCCACGGAAGATAAACTCTAGAATGGAACAAGGCTTTACCCATGAAGCGGAGGTGGAGGTGGGGGAAACCAGGCTGGCTTCCTCAAACACATTTGGGAACTATTCAATCTAATGAAAAGACCAACTTTCCTGGCTGCCAAACCTTTGGTGATTCAGGCTTATCAAAGAAGTACCAATCATACAAATCGCCTAGAGGGAATGTTAGTGTTCACTTGAGATTTGGGGGAAGTTCTGAAGCCCTTGCGCCTTTGCCAAAATAGGAAATTTTCATTTCTAATAGCATTGTGTTTTGTCTGAATATACAGTTTTTCGTGGCCTTTTCCAATCTCTTTTCTCTCAGATATTGCCTCTCCTTCCACGGTCTTCCTCCCCCCCCACACACACAGCAGGCATCAGAGTAGCATCAAGTACTGTCTCAATGCAGGTGGGTGAGGATCTGCTCTGTCAAAAATTGGAGTTGCAGAATTTTATTGAGATACATACTCTGGATGCTCATTGTAATCACTATGACTACCATTTGTAAAGATGCGTTTGCTACTTTTCCTGGGAGAAAGATTCTATTCCTTTCAAGGAATCCACCAAACACCATTATGATTCATACCTCACACTTCATATTTATACAGTGACTAAGTGCAAAGATGATGTTTCACACAATATTTGTTAAAGGCCCTCACTGTACTGGGCAAAAGCTCTCCAGGGCAGTGCAATAGAAGTAGCAGCCCTCATGCTTGGGAACCAGAGACCATAAAGGCTGCAAACCTTGCCAAGGCACTCTCTTGGCTGCTATTAGAAAATAATCATAATAATTAGAAAAATATACAATGTGCATAATGAATGGGTAATAGCAAACCACAAAAATAAATGCAGAGGGAAAGATGAATGGAAGCCAACTCCCAAGTAGAATCTAGCAAGTTATCAAATTTAGTTGATGCCGTCTCATGAGAGGCTCAGATTCACTGCTGTCCTAACACCAGAGCTCATTAGCACTTGTCTGGACCCGCCTGGGTCACCTTTCTTCCTCTGTGCTCCCAGAAGTATCTAAGACCCAGCTCTATCAATATATACTTAATGGCTCCCACCTGCCAATTCAATGGCCACGTACCATCTACCCTCACAAATCCCCAGACCCTGTGCTATCTGCCAGAGCTGCTTCATTTCACACTCACAGCAATGATTTGCAAAGGTGGGTGATGTTACTGCCATCTTTACTGCTAAGGAAACAGTTTGGGAAGATTTTGTAACTGGCCCAAGTTGTACAGTCAGTAGGCAAAAGGGTAAGAATTAGAAATTGAGCCTGCCCAATGCCAACACACGTGTTCTTTCCCTTCCACTGCTTTAGCCACATAGAGAATATTTTTACCCCTTGAAAAGTGCTTGGGGTGAAAGGTGAAAGCTCAGGAACTTCATACAGAACTATTCTATAGAAAGCATGAGAAGAATTTCTTTGGACTTGAGAAGGGAAGCAAATAGGAAGATAGAAAGAACCATGGCGGTCGAGGAGGTGGTACAAAGAGTCACGTGGACCCTGGTATTGCTCCTTTCTCTGAACTCCCTCAAGTCTGATAAGTATGTTCGCCAATTGCTAGGTTGTGAGTATTTTGTGGAAACCAAGAAAGGGCTGGGCTTTGTTCAGGTATTTACTAGCTCAGGACCACAGTATCACGTGCGATACGGGGTGGGGTGACATACAGGCAGAAGGACACATGCAGAAATTGCAAGAGGACGCTGGACTCAGTGTCTGGCACATGTGAAGCTGAAGCCCTAAGAGGAAGGGGAATTTCTCTGCCTTTTACCTACTGAAGCATGGAGCCCCCAACGTGTGCCAAAGACCACCCTGAAAGAGGGTGTCATCCCCTCTTCTTTCCCACACCCCCATATTGTCCCCTCACCAGGCCCAAAGGAACACCCTCTCTCTCGTTACCAGGGGCCTGGGACTCCCTCTTGCCTCTTACAAAACCTCCACACAGGGAAAAGGCTCTGACAAATTCATTTACCTTTGGGAGTAAAAGTGATTCAATGTCAAAATTACCACCCCTCCAGGGCAAAGATTTTCATTTCTCAAACAAAAAGAAAAGGAGCTGCAGAGGTGGAATTCCAGGCAATAAGGAAAAAGTTAGGGGCTTTTCTGAGGGTTTGGAATCTCTTTTTTGCTGATCACGGCCAATCCTACACACAATACAATGTCCTTTATTAGAAGAAAAAAATCTAATGAAATTAGGAGCAAAGGGATAACTATCAAAGAAACATAAGGAAATATTGAGATCTGCATTGTCAAAGGCTCTAAGGTGGATGCTATATGATTGTTTTTAATTAAATGGATGCTGCTTTGGCTAAATAGCATATATACAGAAAATGCTAGACAACATTTAAAAAGAAAGCTACAAGAACACACAGATATAGGGCGGTGCCTGTGGCTCAAGGAGTAGGGCACCGGCCCCATATCCTGGCGGTGGCGGGTTCAAGCCTGAACTCTGGCCAAAACTGCAAAGAACACACAGATACATAAAGGTGTACATGAAGTGAAAAATGAGGCTATGGACTGGCAGAAATTCCCTTATACATGTGGATTTCTTGTGTTTTAAATCAAGGCACGTGCACATGCACCTGACATTCTTCCCCCCTTTTCCAGTACTAGCAATGCTCTCTCCTTTGCGTTCACGTGGATCTACCATTTGCAGTATCTGGCCATAACAACCCACCCCACCTAGACAGAGATGAGACGTGAGTCCCCACTAGCTGCAGAGACTGGATCGAAGAGTAGGAAGGTGGTTCGAGCAGAGCAGGTCGCTGTCCTTCCTGAGGACTGATCTACACAGGTGGCAACAGAAGCTCCTCCTCCTACAGGGTCCTTGAAGGAGTGACTCCGGGAGGGTGCAGGTGAGCACCTTCCCCATCAAGGGAAGATGTCTCTGTGCAGTAGGTCGACATGAGAGAGAAGAACTAGGTGATGGGACAAGCAACGGACAAAAAGAGGAGGGAAGACATTAAACAGACCCCAAAACCCAATCCTGCCAGAAAGCCAGGTGTGCACCCGGACTTCCCAATGACATAAGCTATTGATTTCACTTTGGCTTGAGCTAGTTTGGATTGGAATTTAATCTGTGCAAGTACAAGAACTCTCCCAAATACCATGAATACACGTGCAGATGCCTTTGTATGTCTTCTTCCCAAATTCAAAACCTATCAAAACCACTTCACAGTACTAACACATCTAAAAACCTGTGACTGATGGCTTGGCGCCTGTAGCACAGTGGTTACGGTGCCAGCCACATACACCAAAGGTTGCAGGTTCAAACCCAGCCCAGGACAGCTAAACAACAATGACATCTGCAACAAAAAATAGCCAGGTGTTGTGGCGAGCACCTATAGTCCCAACTACCTGGGAGGCTGAGGCAAGAGAATCACTTAAGCCCAAGAGTTGGAGGTTGCTGAGAGCTGTCATGCCACGGCACTCTACCAAGGGCGACAAAGTGAGACTGTGTCTCAAAAAAAAAAAAAAAAAAAAAAAAAAATTATTTAATTTAACTTAAATTTAAATTTAAATCTGTGATTGAGATTTAAGTTAAGAAAACAATTATCAACTTCATTCATTTCTATTAACTTTTTACAAACTTATTTTGATAATATTTTTGTGAAAAGTTCTTTTCAAAAATATAATCTGTGTTCACTCTTAAGGTAGGAGTAAACTATGAAATACCCTGCAGGCAGCAAATCTGAAACACGCAAAATTGCATGTGCTGTGCAAAGTAACACATCTAGTATGTTTTGCTTGATTCAGATCGTTGTATGGCCAGCCACTGCAAACCAGCATCTTCCAGAGACATGATTTAGCCCTCCTTCATCTCCACTGGTTCTGCTAAAATGCTCTTCCTCCATGTAAGTGTTACTCTGGGCACCAGAAAGGCAGAATTTCTTACCTGTTCTAGCTTGCCACTCTAAACCCAAAATTTATACTCCCTCTCTTTGTGCCAACTGAGAACAACCAAGTTATCTCCAAGGAATACATAACAACAAGGCCAGATTCTGTCAGATTAAAATATGAGACAAATTAACCCTCATTAAGAGAATGCACCTGCAACACTGCCTACCAACTGTGAAAAAGCAACTGGCCGCATCTCTAAGTCCATATTGCCTTCACCCCTCATTAAGCAACCCCCCTGGATTTAGCGGAGCAGCCGCTGCTGTGGGAGGCTGTACCATAGACAGCCCTGGCTGGACTGCATGGAGGGGTTTCACAAGCTACATTGAGACTGCTCGGTTGTGTATGGGAAATGAAGGGAAATTTAATTTGAAGAATTAGTTTTCTCCAGGAGAAAAAAAAAGCTAATATTTTTAAAAGATGTCAGTTATATTCTGGCAGATGCCATGAAGTCAAAGCAAAGGGTGTTTTGGTGGATCTGTTTCTTTTCTGGTGTCTCATGGTGCTCAGTGCCTCAGGGGTATGCTGAATCACATTTTGCTGAAGTTAGAAGGAAGTTCGAACCTCATGCCTTAAAATTAGATGCTTTTTCCCCTCTCCTGCTGAAGAGTTTTCATTTCTAAATAAAAGGTAAGACTTTCCTGATATGACTTCTGAGGTAAGGCTAATGGGAAGATCCTGTGCTGAGCTTTTTCCTCATCGGAGCTCTTTGACTCCTCCTAACATTAATGAAGTGTTAGTCAATATCCTTCTCAAGGCCACACCATCAGAAAGCAGGGGAACTGCATCCGAAACCGATGCACCAGCATTTGATTCCAGAATTCACATTTGTACCTACAATGATAGATTGCAGGGGCCTCGATAACTACAGTCCATGGGGCCAAATCCAGCCTACCTTCTATGTCTACAAATAAAGTTTTATTGGAACACAGCCATACCATTTGTGTATTGTCTAGAGCAGCTTTCAAGCCACAACATCTGAGCTGAGTACAGTAAGCCTTTAACATCATTGATGTGTTCTTTTTATGTGACAGGGTCTCACTCTGTTGCCTCAGGCTAGAGTACATAGCCTCAACCAGCTTCAGTGGCTGCAAACTTCTGGGTTTGAGCAATCTTCTTGCCTCAGCCTCCCCAGTAGCTGAGACTACAGGTGCCTGCCACAATAC
Organism: Loris lydekkerianus; assembly: GCA_963574355.1. Taxonomy (NCBI): domain Eukaryota; kingdom Metazoa; phylum Chordata; class Mammalia; order Primates; family Lorisidae; genus Loris; species Loris lydekkerianus. Next base: position 10,794 of record CAUYPK010078470.1, on the reverse strand, counting down.
CTGGCTAATTTTTCTATTTTTAGTAGAGACAGGATCTTGCTCTCCCCCAGACTGGTGTCGAACTCTTGAGAGGGAGGGAGCCTCCCGCCTCAGCCTCCCAGAGTGCTCAGATTACAGGCCTGAGCCACCTCATCTTGAAACTATAACTTTACCTGAAATGGCATTTAACAACATTTTTTTTTTTTTTTTAAGACAGAGTCTCACTATGTTGCCCTCAGGAGAGTGTCCTGGTGTCACAGCTCACAGCAACCTCCAACTCTTGGGTTTAAGCAATTCTCTTGCGTCAGCCTCCCCTAAGTAGCTGGGATTACAGGTGCCCACCACAACACTCAGCTATTTTTTTGTTGCAGTTGTCATTGTTTAGCTGGCCCAGGCTGGGTTCGAACCCACCAGCCTGTGCGTATATGGCCAGTGCCCTACCCACTGAGCTATGGGAGCAGCCAACAACATTTTTTTCACATCAACATTACAACAAAATGACATTGAAGGAAACAATGTTATTTGTGGACCTGCTGTCTGTCATTTCCCTTGGTCAAAGTTAACAAGAACTTGCCAATGACAGGACTATAATTGTGACAGGACTATAATTGTGATAAGGTCCTTTATCAGAAAGTCTGATGGTCCCTAGTACAGGTGTATTGCCCCAATTCATGAACACAGTAGAGCTCAGCTCAACATCCCAGGAGACCGAAATATATCAATGATAGTGTTTATTATCAGATAGAACCATTCACTGCAGCAGACACCAAGCCCAGGAGGTGACAACTTTCTGTGCCATGAAAACCCAGCCTTATCTAACCATCCCAGCCATGCTACAAGCTGCACTGTGGCCCCCAGTGTGACAAAGCAGGCTCTTGCTTACTGAAATTAAGAGAGTATGTGGAGGTCAAAGGTGAGAAGACCCAGGGTCTTTTTGGATTGTAAAAGTACCTGTCCTCTTCTGTCATCCTACCCCTAACCCACTCATACACAAGTCCAGATGTGGAATGGACTTACAGGTGTTCCAAATACCATCTGCCAGTTTCTCAGCAGTAGCCTTTCCTGAGTGGGGGTGGGGGGAAGGGGGGTGGCGGAGGCTTAAAGGATAAAAATGCTGAGCTTAAAAAGAGTAAGGTATCAATGTATAAAACATGCCTCCTAAAATCTTATTTGGGAAAATGTCACTAAAAATATGTCAGTTTATTAAATCAGACCACCACAAAATGAGCACAACTTCAGTCTAATTGAGGCAAAAGGTGTTCAAAAGATGGTCCACATTTGTCATTATTTTTAATCATGTTAAAGAATGATATACTTTTCTCTTTAAGGTCAACAAATTAGATTCTAGCAAGTCAATTTTTCCTTTCATATAATAGTAGCTCTGAAATACATTTTTCATTTATCAGAGATTCATGGTGCACTTACTGTGTGCCTGTATATGTGCTAAGTGCATAAGACACCCAGAGTTTCCATTCTACTGGGGAAGAAATAGAAATAATAAACAAGAATATTTTAGATCGAGGTAGCTGCTGTGAAGGAAACAAATAGAATATGTAATATGCAAGAATGATGATGGGAGTAACTTTAGGCAGGAAACACGGGGCAGACGCATACTATATGCCAGGAATTCTGGTAGATGTTAGGGACACGGGTGGGAAATGCCACCCAGAGAGACGGATGAAGACAAACACTACATCTGCATAAAGAAGTCTCAGGCAACAAAACTAGAGTTGTCCCATAAAGTCAGACCTGTAGTAGAACATGACATTTTATGGGGAGGCCTTTCACCACCTATGATGGAAACAGAGAAGAATTAACACACTGTGGTTGACATCTCTCATATCAGAAAGGATTTTCTGTAACTGCATCAAAAACCTAGGAATGACAATATAAATATTCAACAGTGACAAAGTGGTTGATTAAAATTTGATATGATTTAAAAAGTGTTGTAGATGATCATGTAGTGAAGTGGGAAAATGTTCCCAATACATGATATAAAAAAGTAATACTGAAGCAGTATTGCATGATGCCATTTTTGCTAACAGCTTGGGTGTGTACATGGAGAAAGCTCTCCATTAAATATTGGTGGGTGGTGATAGCTGAGTGATGGGATTACAGATGATTTCCATTTTCTTTTTGGTGCTTCTCTGTATTTTCCACATGCTGATTCAATGAAAATATATTTATTTAAATAAATACATATCTTTTTCTTTGTTAAAGACAATTAGAAATTTTTTAGGCAATAGACTTTGAGTTTTCCCGTGGGCAAAGCTAATCCTGGACACCTGGGAGGTAACAAAAACAGGCAGCCCCTGCCTGAGGCCTGTGGACTCTTACAATGTTCACCTCGCTGGCACTAATCCTGACTTCCCAGCAGCCTTTCCATAAGGTTGCCTTCCCACAAGGTTCTGCTGAGAGAGAGAAGCAGGTGGTTATGCAGGAATGATCACTCCTATCTGTTTAGCAGTGATAGTTTTTGCTAGAAATGAATAAGTTAGCGGTCTGGTTTTTAGGCATCAGTCACATGAAACTGGTCAGCATGAGTGCTTCCCTGAAAGACAAGCACAGTGGTGACAGTGGTGAGTCAGGTGTCTGATGTCCCATGGCTGAGGGCCAGACCCTGGACCAAAGACAACAACTGTCCCTATCCTAATTAAGTCTCTAAATTACCACTTCCCATTCATTAGGCTTTACCCAGTAACAGTTTAAGAATTTCCTGCCAAATGGTGACCTTTCCTGCTCTCATGTCTGAGACTAAATCATTCAAGAGCCAAAGGGTGCTTGCCTATTTTGGTATCTCAGGATGTTGTTCCCAAGCCCTTAAAGTCAGCCTCTGAACTCACCTCCATTCAATCATCCATGACCCAAAGTCAAAAGATACTAAATACAGAAGAAAAACTACTGAACACTGTATTTCCCAATACATCTTTAAATAAAAGAATATGACCTGGAGCTTAGAACCAGCAGATAAGGCAGGTACCAGCAACCCCATTATACACTTGAGAACACTTCACCAGCCCATAGTTACACAGTCTGCAAACGGCAGCCCCAAACCTCACCTTTGTTCTAATAAATGGCTCCAATCTAAGAAAAGGGAACATCTCCAGAGCCTGCTAGCCCTTGTTCTCTTAGTTCCAAGTGCTGCCCACCCTTATATGTGTTCATCTTCCTCCCCCCAACACACACAACAGTGACACCAGCTCCTTTTTATTTTTGAGACAGAGTCTCAAAATGTCACCCTTGGTAGAATGCCGTGGCATCACAGTTCACAGCAACTTCCAACTCTTGGGCTTAAGCGATTCTCAAGTAACTGGGACTACATGTGCCTGCCACAATGCCTGGCTAATTTTGTTTCAGTTGTTTAGCTGGCCTGGGCCAAGTTCAAAACCTGCCACCCTCAGTGTATGTGGCTGGTGCTGTAACCACTGTTACTGAGCTGACACCAGCTCTTTGATGATATGACATACAATGCATTTGAAGGATGGTTTTTATGCTTCAGGACCTCATACCTCTAGACCAAAAGTTCCATGAGCTAGGAATGTTTTTTATATTTTTTTTAATGGTTACATAAATAACTGTATAATATACTTGATTTTGCCTCTTGACCCACAAAACCTAAAATATTTACTATCTGGCCCTCTACAGAAAAAAAAAAAAAAGTTGACCAACTTCTATACCCATGGCAACCCACGCAGCCACGGATGATGCAGGCCTAGCATGGCTACAACTTTTAACTTTTCAAGAACAGTTATGTTAACTTTTCTATTAGTAAACATTTATAGCTAACACTTGAAATCAATGCAACTGGATACAGCCCACAGGTCAAATATTTACAAGTTTTTCTATGACCTCAACAACTGAAAGGTAGAAAATAGAAATACTCTTATTTCAACTCATCACCATAAATTCTCCACATATCATCTTCCATGTTTATAATTTTTTTATTGTCTGTAAAATGGGAACAGGGAATGGGGTTGCTGGAACACTTCATTCACTAATAAAAGTTCATTGGGTTGATATCATGATCTAATGAGATAATGCATACAGAGCACCTAACACCCTTCACAAATCCAGGAAGCACACAAAAATATTAGTGATTGTTGTTACTACTTATTATTTTCATTCCCCATATTACCCATCCTTTCCCTAAACATACTACATTGTTTTTACGAAACATAACCTATTATATACATGAGGGGTTAGAGACATTCAGAGTAAGAAAGAACATTCTCTCTTGGTGAACTTGGACTCTAACAAAGGAGACAAATATGACCAGCTCATTTCAATAAGTGTGGAATGTGCAATGGAGGCCTATGCAAAGTGCTGAGGAGCCCGGAGCAGGACTCTTAACCTAGAAAAATGAGAATGGGTGCAGACAAGTCTGGAGGTAGGAGGTTTATGGGAAGTTGAGGCAGCTTATAATGCACAAACTATATTTTATCTGAGTTTTTCCAGTGGGAAAATCTTGTAGTCCGTATCATTTTATGATAGAGAACAAAAACTTAGTCTCTGTGAAGTTTTCTAAATCTGGTTCACATTATGTAAGTATTAAACAATTTCCAGAAGCAACTACATAATTACAAAGAAAAGGAAAAGTAGACACTTGGACATAATCTCTGTTGCCCAAAACTGAAAGCCCCAGTATCCTCTTCTTTCTTGTAAAAACTGCCTACAAACAAATTAGAGACCATGGTCTGTAGCTATAGAAGCTCCTCTATTAAGGAGATTTTAATCTATGAACACCAGTGTTCACTGAGGCAATTTCATGCCAGTCACAATCTATCAGCTATTCCCACCACCAACAGATGGCATCAGCAGTTACTTTACAACAAGGGTGAGTAAACTATCACTCGTGGGATAAGTCTGGTCCACTACCTTTTTTTTTTTTTTTTGTAAATAAAGATTTATTGAAAAACCAGCCTTGCCTATTTGTCCACATATAGTTTATGGCTGCTTTAGCACTACAGTGGTATAATTGAATAGTTATGACAGACACTGCAGGGCCCACAAAGTCTATTTATACATGGACCTTTATATAAAGTTGGCCAGCTTTTGCTCTACAATGTCACTTTAGCCTTCAGAACAACTGCACACATATTTACCTGCAGAAGCTAAGCAAATACACCTATTTTTCTGTTAGACCTCTCCAGATCATTAAGAATGAGTCTTCTGCCTGACTATAGCTCTGCATTGCATAGTTATAGGGATGTTCAACCTTTTTTTTTTTTCCTCTGTGCTGCACATTGAAAAAGTGTTGCTTCACTGGGATTTGAAACAACAAAAGTAAAGAAAGACAAAGACAGACACTTTGGTCAAGGGAACAATACAACAAGAAGACATTTCAATCCTAAATATATATGCACCCAACATAAATGCTCCCAGATTTACAAAATGAACCCTAATAAGTCTGAACAATATGATATCCTGCAACACCTAATATTTGGGGACTTCAACTTCAATTATGTTGTTGTTGGGGACAAAAACATAATATTTAGGGACTTCAATAAAACACTGACAAAACTGGACAGAAAGTAAACAAAGAAACAACTGACTTAAACATGACCCTAGAATAATTGGGCTTAGTAGATATTTTCAGAACATACCACCCCAATATTACTGACTATACATTCTTCTCATCAGCTCATAGATAATTCTCCAAAATTGATCATATCCTGAGAAATAAACTTCCAATAAATTTAAAAGTATAGAAGTTATATCTTTTCAGACAACAATGGAATAAAGGTAGAATCCAACTTCAACAAAAACTTCCATTCCCATACAAAGTCGTAGAAACTAAACAACCTTATTCTGAACAGCAGCTAGTCAAGGAGAAGATAAAGAAGGAAATAATTAGACAATGACAATGAAGCCACAAACTATCCAAACCTGTTGGATATGGCAAAGGCAGTCCGAGAAGGAAAATTTATTGCATTAGATACTACACATCCGGTGGCACCTGTGGCTGAAAGGGGTAGGGCGCCGGCCCCATATGCCAGAGGTGGCGGGTTCAAACCCAGCCCCAGCCAAAAACTGCAAAAAAAAAAAAAAAGATACTACACATCCAAAATAAGGGAACACATCAATGATCTAATGAATCATCTCATGGAACTGGAAAAGAACAATCCAGTCCCAAATCTAGCAGAAGAAATAACCAAAATTAGATGAAAGATGACAGCCGAGTAACAGCTTCCCTGCAACAGAGCCCAGTGAGTCTGGGGAGATAAGACTCCAGGCATCTCTGGCTGGTGTGATCTGCCTATAATCATCCCTTTGAGGATACAGGGAGTCAGCAAGGGACTTCTGGATCCCAAGAGGAGAACAAAAACAGTGGAAAACTGGCAAGCAGTTGTGTGTGCTTGATCAACCTAATCCCACTGGCAACCATAAGTACAAGCAGTAGTGAGACTGGAAACCAGAAAGGCCTTACCTGTGAACTGTTTTCGTGTTTTTGGACTTTCCACTCAATTGAACTGCCTTGGGGAGAGCTTGAGCAGGAGTGAGGAGAACTTTGAGCATTGTCTGGGACCCCAGACTGAGCCACTGAGCTGGGTGCAAGAAGCCATTGTGAGAGAACTGCCCCAGCAAGCTCTGCCCTCAGGGTCCCAGAGCAAGGATCAGGTGGGACCTAGTAACCTAGTGACTGAGCAGCCTAAAAGCAGGGACTGAGCTGCTTAACAGCCTTAATCCTTAGGGGCAGAGTGAGCCAGTTTAGGCACAGTGGAGCCTCGGGCTGTTGCCCTAGGTAGAGTGCCATGAAGTCACAGTGCATAGCAACCTCAAACTCCTGGGCTTGGTGCCGCCCGGACCTCCATAAGAGCTGTGCTGCAACCCCCAACCCGTGACCCACACCCACCTGGCCTCCGCATGCCCTGACCAGGAACTGCAGAAACTGCACAACACTGCGTCCTCCCTCCTGTGTCCTCCCAGCCTCCACAATAGCCCACCCATCCGGCCAGTAACTCCGGTAGCCATGTGCCCACTAGAGCCCTCCTTGCCTCTACACAGAGCCCTTCTCCTGGCCAGAGACTGCTGGAGCCTTGGGCTCTCTAGGCCAGAGTCACTGGGCACCGGGCACTCTCAGAATGGAGCACACCACCTCCCACCCTGTTGCTGGATTCGAGTTTGTCACACACCAGAGTTGCTTCCACAACCAGAACTCCCTAGCTGGAGCAGCCCCAGAGGCACTACACAGGGTCACGCCCTACTAAGATCCACCAACAATAGAGTGACCCCACTGGGGTCTATTCCTGGAGAAACACTCCCCAACTCTGAGGATGGTTAGAGGCAACAATGAAAAACAACCATGAGGCCAAATCAACAGAAAAACTCTAGCAATATGAATAATCATAGTAGGTAAACTCTCCCAAAAATCAATGGGACAGACACAGCACAAGATCCCATGCACAAACAAAGACCTGAGATATCAGAAATCGAATTCAGAATCTGGATAGCAAATAAGATCGAATTAGAACTCCAAGCAGTAACCAAAAATATAATTCAAGTATTCAACAAATTCAAAGACGGAATCAAAGATTTTGACACATTGAGACAACAAATTGCAGCCCTCAAAGATCTGAGAAACACAGTAGAATCCCTCAGTAACAGAACAGAGCAAGCAGAAGAAAGAATTTCTGACATTGAAGACAAAGTATTCAAACTCTCCCAAACTCTCAAAGAAAAAGAGAAATGGAGGGCAAAAACAGATCACTCTCCCAGAGAGCTCTGAGATAATTCAAAGAAAACCAATATTCATCTTATATGGATACCTGAAAGTGACAAAGTGGCTTCACAAGGCACAGAGTCTCTTCTCCACGAGATTATGAAGGAGAACTTTACAGACATGCCAAGAGATTCTGAAATTCAGATTGTGGACAGTTTCAGAACTCCAGCATGACTCAACCCAAATAAAACACCCCCCAGACACATCATAATCAATTTCACTAAAGTTAATATGAAGGACAAAATTCTGAAAGCTGCCAGGCAAAAGAAAACCATTACCTACAAGAGAAAGAATATTAGAATAACTGCAGATCTCTCTGCTGAAACCTTTCAAGCTAGAAGAGGATGGTCATCAACTTTCAATCTCCTAAAACAAAATAACTTTGAACCCAGGATCCTGTACCCAGCTAAACTGAGTTTCATTTATGACAGAGAAATTAAATACTTCAATGACATTCACAAGTTGAAGAAATTTGCCATAACTAAACCAGCTCTCCAGGATATTCGCAGACCTATCCTTCATAAAGACCAGCATAATCCTCCACCACAAAAGTAAACCCACCAAGAAAATTTTGATCAAACTCCAACTTCCACAGTCGCAAAAGAATTAAAAATGTCCACTGGACTCTCGAAAGGCTTATCAATATTCTCAATTAATGTGAATGGTTTAAATTGTCCTCTAAAGTGGCACAGGTTAGCTGACTAGATACAAAATCTAAAGCCAGATATCTGCTGCATACAAGAATCACATAGTACATTAAAAGACAAATATAGACTCAAGGTGAAGGGATGGGCATCTATATTCCAGGCAAATTGAAAGCAGAAAAAAGCAGGTGTTGCAATCCTGTTCGAAGACGCAATAGGCTTTAAACTAACCAAAATAATTAAGAATAACAATGAACACTTCATATTTGTTAAAGGTAATACTAAATATGATGAGATCTCAATTATTAATGTTTATGCACCCAACCACAACTCACTTCAATTTATAAGAGAAACTCTAACACTCATGAGCAACTCGATTTCCTCCAATTCCATAGTAATTGGAGATTTTAACACCCCTTTAGCAGTGCTGGATAGATCCTCCAAAAAGAAGCTAAGCAAAGAAATTTTAGATTGAAACTCAACAATACAACATCAGAACATAACAGACACCTACAAAACATTTCATTCCAACAAAACTGAATACACATTCTTCTCATCAGCTTTCAGAACATACTCCAAAATCGACCACTTCCTAGGCTACAAATCTAATCTCAGCAAATTTAAAAAAATAGAAATTATTTCTTGCATCTTCTCAGACCATCATGGAATAAAAGTTGAACTCAATAAAAACAGTAACCTGCATACCCATACAAAAACATGGAAGCTAAACAACCTTATGCTGAAGGATACAGGGGTTACACATGAGATTAAGAAGGAAATCACCGGAGAGAGATTAAAGATGGTGGCTGAGTAACAGCTTCCCTGCAACTGGGCATGGCGAGACAGGGGAGACCAGACTCCAGACATCTCTGGCCAGTGGGATCTGCCTATGATCATCCCTTTGAGGATACATGGAGCCAGCAAGGGATTTCTGGACCCCAGGAGGAGGACAAAAACAGTGGAAAACTGGCAAGTTGCTGCGTGTGTTCAATCGATCTAATCACGCCGGCAACTGTGAGTACAAGAAGCAGTGAGACTGCAAACCAGAAAGGCCTTACCTGTGAACTGTTTTGGTGTTCTTGGACTTGGCGCTCAGTTGAGCTGCCTGGGGGAGAGCTTGAGCAGGAGTGTGGAGAACTTTGGGCATTGTCCGAGGCCCCAGACTGAGTCACTGAGCTGGGCGCAGGAAGCCATTGTGTGAAAAACTGCCCAGGCAAGCTCCACCCTCAGGTCCCAGAGCAAAGATCGGGCAGGACAAAGTAACCTAGTGACTGAGCAGCCCAAAGGCGGGGACTGAACTGCCTTACACCCTTACTCCTTAGGGGCAGAGTAGAACAGTTTTGGCACACTGGAGCCTTGGGCTGTTGCACTGGGTAGAGTGCCATGACGTCACAGTTCATAGCAACCACAAACTCCTGGGCTTGGCACCTCCCAGACATCCATAAAAGCTGTGCACAACCCCCGAACAGTGACCCGCACCCACTGGGCCTCCACATTGCCTGACCAGGAACTGCATCCCCACTCCTATGTCCTCCCAGCCTCCACACTAGCTCGTTCATCTGGCCAGGGACTCTGGTAGCTGCATGCCCTATGGAGCCCTCCCTGCCACTGCGTAGAGCCCTTCTCCTGGCAAGAGACTGCTTGAGCCTTGGGCTCTCTGTGCCAAAGTCACTGGGTGGCAGGCACTCCCAGAACCGTGTGCACCACCCCAGCCCTGTTGCTGAATCCGGGTGTGTCACACACCAGAGCTGCTTCCACAACCAGAACTCCCTAGCTAGAGCAGCCCCAGAGGAACTACACAGGGTCTCCCCCTACAAAGATCCATCAATAATAGAGAGATCCAACTGAAATCTAATCTTGGAGAGACACCTCCCCAACTCTGAGGATGGCCAGAGGCAATGGTGAAAAACAATCATGAGGCGAAATCAACAGAAAAACTCTGGCAATATGAATAATCAGAGTAGATCAACTCCCCAAAGGATCAATGGGGCAGGCACAGCACAAGACCCCATGCACAAACAGATAGCTGAGATGTCAGAAATTGAATTCAGGATCTGGATAGCAAATAAGATAGAATTAGAATTCCAAAAGTTATCTCAAGAATTGAACAGATTCAAAGACCAAATGACCAAATATTTTGAATCATTGAGACAAGAAGTTGCATACCTCAAAGATCTGAGAAACACAGTAGAATCCCTCAGTAACAGAATGGAACAAGCAGAAGAAAGGATTTCTGACATTGAAGACAAAGCTTTCAAACGCTCCCACACCCTCACAGAAGAAGAGAAATGGAGAGCAAAAACAGACCACTCTCTCAGAGAGCGCTGGGATAATGCGAAGAAAACCAATATTCGTCTTATAGGGATCCCTGAACGTGATAAAGAGCCTTCACAGGCACAGAGTCTCTTCTTCATGAGATTATGAAGGATAACTTTCTAGATATGCCAAGGG
>CAUYPK010078467.1:0-10747 GCA_963574355.1 Loris lydekkerianus | reverse complement strand
TTTTTCATGTGTTTGTAGATTTTGCGTCTGTCTTCTTTAGAGAAGTTTCTCTTTAAGTCCCTTGCCCACCCTGAAATGGGGTCACATGTTCTTTTCTTGCTAATAAATTTGAGTTCTCTGTGTATTCTGGTTATTAGACCTCTATCGGAGGTATAACCTGCAAATATTTTCTATCATTCTGAGGGCTGTCTGCTTGCTTTACTCACTATGTTCTTGGCTGTGCAGAAACTTTTTAGTTTTATCAAGTCCCAGTACTGAATTTTGGATACTGCTGCAATTGCGTGGGGAGTCCTCCACATAAAATATTCACCCAGGCCAATTCCTTAAAAAGTTTCCTCTGCCCTTTTCTCCAGTATTAATATACTTTCATGTCTTAAGTTAAAATTTTTTTATTCATTGAGAGTCTATCTTAGTTAATGGTGAAAGGTGTGGGTCTAGTTTCAATCTTCTACAGGATGCTAACCAGTTTACTCAGCGCCATTTGTTAAATAGGGAATCTTTTCCCTACTGAATGTTTTTAATTGGCTTGTCAAAGATGAAATAATGGCCAGTAGGTGGATCCATCTCTTGGTTCTCTATTCTGTTCCAGACCTCTATTTCTATGCTTTTGTGCCAGTACCATGCTGTTTTGATCACTATTGTTTTATAGTACAGTCTCAGGTCTGGTAGTGTGATTCCTCCTGCTTTGTTTTTATTGCTGAGTAATGTTTTGGCTATTCGAGGTTTTTTCTGATTTTGTATAAAATGAAGTATTATTTTTTCAAGATCTTTAAAGTATGGTAATGTAGCTTTAATAGGTATTGCATTAAAATTATATATTGCTTTTGGCAGTATGGATATTTTACCAATGTTGATTCTTCAAGCCATGAGCATGGTATGTTTTTCCATCTGTTAACATCTTTAACTATTTCTTTTCTTAGAGTTTCGTAGTTCTCTTTGTAGAAATCTTTCACGTCCTTTGTTAGGTATATTCCCAAATATTTCATCTTCTTTGGCACTACTGTGAAAGGAATAGAGTTCTTGAATGTTCAGTTTGGTTGTTGTTGGTAAATATAAAGGCTACAGATTTATGGGTGTTTATTTTGTAGCCTGAGACATAGCTATATTTCTTGATCACTTCTAAAAGTTTTGTAGTAGAATCCCTAGTGTTTTCCAGATATACGATCATATCATCTGTGAAGAGTGAAAGTTTGATCTCTTCTGACCCTATATGGGTACCTTTGATCGCCTTTTATTCCCTAATTTCAATGGCTAAAACTTCCATTACAATGTTAAAGAGCAATAGACACAATGGGCAACCTTGCCTCGTACCTGATCTAAGTGAAAATGATTTCTATTTAACTCCATTTAATACGATATTGGCTGTGGGTTTTCTTTAGATGGCCTCTATTAGTTTAAGAATTGTCCTTTCTACACCAATTTTCTTAAGTGTTCTGATCATGAAGGGATGCTAGATATTATCAAAAGCTATTTCTACATTGATTGAAAGAATCATATATTCTTTATTATTAAATTTGTTTATGTGTTGAATTACATTTATAGATTTATGTATATTGAACCAGCCTTGAGTCACTGGGATAAATCCGACTTGGTCGTGGTGTATAATTTTTTTGATGTGTTGTTGGATTCTGTTTGTTAGGATCTTATTGAGTATTTTAGCAATGGTACTCATTAATGATATTGTTCTATAATTTTCTTTTCTTTTTGGGTCTTTTCCTGGTTTTGGGATCAAGGTGATGTTTGCTTCGTAGAATGTGTTGCGTAATATTCCTTTTTTTCTATATTTTGAAAGAGGTTTCGTAGTATAGGTATTAGTTCTTCTTTAAAGGTTCAGTAGAATTCTGATGTAATTTTCACCATCTGGTCCTGGAATTTTCTTTTTAGGGAGATTTTGTATAGTTGATGCTATTTCAGAACTTGATATAGGTCTGTTCAACATTTCTACTTTGTTCTGGCTAAGTCTTGGTAGTTGGCGTGCTTCCAGGTATTGGTTAATTTTTTTTATATTTTCATATTTCTGAGAGTAGAGTTTCTTGTAGTATTCATTAAGGATTTTTTGAAATTCTCAGGGGTCTGTTGTTATTTTATCATTACTATTTCTGATTGATGAAATTAGAGATTTTAGTCGTTCTTTTCTGGTTAGGGTGACCAAAGGTTTATTTATTTTATTCATCTTTTCAAAAAACTAAGTTTTGGAGTTATTGATATGTTGTATAATTCTATTGTTTCAATTCCATTTAATTCTGCTCTGATTTTGGTTATTTATGTACTTCTGCTGGGTTTTGGGTTGAAGTGTTTTTTCTCCAGTTGCTTGACATGTTCCATTAAGTCATTAACTTCCTCTCTTTCTGTTTTCTTGAGGAAGTATTGCAGTGCTATAAACTTCCCTCTTAGGACTGACTTCACAGCATCCCAGAGGTTCTGGTAATTCATGTCTTGATTTTTGTTTTTTTCCAAAATTTTGGTGATTTCCTTCTTAATCTAATTTATAAACCATGTATCCTTCAGCATAAGGTTGTTTAGCTTCCATGTTTTTGTATTGGTATGCAGGTTCCTGTTGTTATTTAGTTCAACTTTTATTCCATAATTGTCTGAGAAGTTGCAGGGAATAATTTATATTTTTTAAGATTTGCTGAGTTTATATTTGTTGCCTAGGATGTGGTCAATTTTGCCGTATGTTTTGTTGGCTGATGAGAAGATTGTGTATTCAGTTTATTGGGATGAAATGTTATGTAGATGTTTGTTCAGTCCAGATGTTTAATGGTTGAGTTTAAATCTACAATTTCTTTACTTAGCTTCTTTTTGAAGATCTATCCAGCACTGCTAAAGGGCTTTTAAAATCTCCAACTACTCTGGAAGTGAAGGAAATCGAGTTTCTCATGTGTGTTAGAGTTTCTCTTATGAATGAGGTGCATTGTGGTTGGGTGCATAAATATTAATAATTGAGATCTCATCATATTGAGTATTACCTTTAACAAATATGAAGTGTCCATTCTTATTCTTAATTATTTTGGTTGGTTTAAAGCCTATTATGTCTCCAAACAGGACTGCTACGACTGCTTTTTTTATGCTTTCCATTTGCCTGGAATATAGATGACCATCCCTTCACCTTAGGTCTATATTTGTCTTTTAATGTAAGATGTGATTCTTGGATGCAGCAGATATCTGCCTTGAGTTTTTGTATTCAGGAAGCCAAACTGTGCCTCTTTAGAGAACAATTTAAACCATTCACATGAATTGAGAATATTGATAAGCTTTTTGAGAGTCTGGTGGACATTTTTAATCCTTTTGCGACTGTGGAAGTTTTAATTTGATCAAAAATTTTTTGAGTGGGTGTACTTTTATGGTGGAGAATTATGCTGGTCTTTATGGAGAATAGGTCTATTAATGTCCTGGAGAGCTGGTTTAGTTGTGGCAAATTTTTTAAACATGTAAATGTCATTGAAGTATTTAATTTCTCCATCATCAATGAAACTCAGTTTAGCTGGGTACATGATCCTGGGTGAAAGTTATTCTGTTTTAGGAGATTAAAAGTCAATGACCATCCTCTTCTAGCTTGAACGGTTTCAGCAGAGAGATCATCAGTTATTCTAATATTCTTCACCTTATAGGTAATAGTTTTCTTTCATCTGTCAGCTTTTAAAATTTTCTCCTTCATATTAACTTTAGTGAAATTGATTATGATGTGTCTGGGGGATGTCTTATCCAGGTTGAGTTGTGCTGGAGTCATGATGAAACTGTCTGCTATCTGAATTTTTGAATCCCTTGGCATGTCTGGAAAGTTCTCCTTCATAATCTCATGAAGAAGAGATTCTGTGCCTTGTGAAGCCACTTTTTCATTTTCGGGGATCCCTATAAGACGAATATTATTTTTCCACGAATTATCCCAGAGCTCTCTGAGAGAGTGTCTGTTTTTGCTCTTCATTTCTCTTCTTCTTTGAGGGTTTGGGAGCATTTAAAAGCTTTGTCTTCAATGTCAGAAATCCTTTTTTCTCCTTGCTCCATTCTGTTACTGAGGAATTCTACTGTGTTTCTCAGATCTTTAAGGGATGCAACTTCTTGTCTCAATGTGTCAAAATCTTTGGTCATTTTCTCTTTGAATCCGTTGAATTCTTGAGATAAGTTGGAATTCTAATTTGATCTTATTTGCTATCCAGATCCTGAATTCAAGTTCTGACATCTGAGCTATTTGTTTGTGCATGGGGTCTTGTGCTGTTTCTGCCCCATTGATCTTTGGGGAAGTTGATCTACTCTGATTTTTGATATTGCCAGAGTTTTTCTGTTGATTTCACCTTTTGATTGTTTTTCACCCTTGCCTCTGGTCGTCCTCAGATTTGGGGAGGTGCCTCTCCAAGATTAGACCCCAGTGGGATCACTCTAATGTTGCTGAATCTTTGTATGCAGTGACCCTGTGTAGTTTCTCTGGAGCTGCTCTAGCTAGGGAATTCTGGTTGTGGAAGCAGCTCCATTGTTTCTCACACTTGGATTTAGCAATAGAGCTGGGGGTGTTGAACATGGTTCTGGGCATGCCTGGTGTCCAGTGACTTTGGTGCAGAGAACCCAAAGCTCCAGCAGTCTCTTTCCAGTAGAAGGGCTCTGCACAGAGGCAGGGAGAGCTCCAGAGGGCACCCAGGTAACAGGGTCCCTGCCCAGATTATTGAGCTAGTGTGGAGGCTGGGAGGACACAGGAGAGGGAATGCAAGATTGTGTGGCTCCCGCAGTTCCTGGTCAGGGAGTGTGGAGGCCTGGTGGTTTTGGGTCACCATTCGGGGGTTGCTGCACAGCTCTTATGGAGGTCTGGGCGACACCAAATTCAGGAGTTTGAGGTTGCTATGAGCAGTGATGTCACAGCACTTTTCCCAGGGCAATAGCCCTAGGTTCCAGTGTGCCAAAACTGTCTCACTTTGCCCCTAAGGATTAAGGGTATAATGCAGTTCAGTCTCTGCCTTTAGGCTGCTCAGTCACCAGGTTACTTTGCCCTGCCCAATCCTTGCTCTGGAACCCTGAGGGCGGAGCTTGCTGGAGCAGATTTTTCACACAATGGCTTCCTGCGCCCAGGTCAGTGGTTCGGGCTGGGGCCCCATACAACGCCCAAAGTTCTCCACACTCCTGATGAAGCTCTTCCCAAGGCAGCTCAACTGAGCACCAAGTCCAAGAACACCAAAAAAGTTCACAGGTAAGGCCTTTCCACTTTGCAGTCTCAGTACTGGTTGTACTCACAGTTTCTGGCTTGATTAGGTCCATCAAACACACTCAGCCACTTGCCATTTTTCCACTATTTTTGTCCTTCTCCTGGGTTTAGAATTCCCTTGATGGCTCCATGTATCCTCAAAGGGATGATCATAGGCAGAACCCACTAGCCAGAGATGTCTAGAGTCTTGTCTCCACAGACTCGCAGTGTCCAGTTGCAGGAACTCTGTTATTTGGCCACCATCTTTAATCTCCAGCTGAAACTTTTGACTCACATGTCTTTTTAGGAAAAGAGAAAGAATGAAAGAGCGAAAGACATGATGAAAAGAAAGAAAGAAAGAAAGAAAGAAAGAAAGAAAGAAAGAAAGAAAGAAAGAAAGAAAGAAAGAAAGGAGGAAAGGAGAAAGGGAGAGGAAGGAAAGACTTACATGGAGTTGGAACATATTCCTCTTATCAAAGTACTCCAAGAATGAAAAAAAAAAAAAAAAAAATCAATGTACTCAGCTTTTCGGTGAATCCAAAATATAAGGACCTACACATTCATATAGAAGGTATAAACCAACAATAACCCAAAGTTAAGGGAAAAGTCTAGAAAGAAGAGAGGGGGAAGATGGATGTAGGGAGGGTCCTTTGTGGAAGCACACTGATGGTGCATTTTACATGAGTACATGTTAAAAGTACAAAGTGTAGTCTATAAATTTCTTAACATAATAACTAAGAAATGGCGGTGCACGCTATGATATTTGGTCCAACAAAAGTATTTCAAATTGTACATAAAACCATCACATTTTACCCTGTAAATGCTTTAATGTACACAACTATGTTTTAATGGGGAAAAAAAAGGAAAGAAAAAAAAAGAAAGAAGGGAAAGATGGAGGGAGGGAATGAATGAAGGAAGGAAGGAAGAAAGGAAGGAAGGAAGAAAAAAAGGGAAACAAATGGGAGAAATATTTTTTCTCTGTGGATGAAGGACCAAAATGTTTCCTGGTTTAAACATTTGAGGGACACCGGATACAGTGGGCAGAAAAGGCCACATAGTATATTTAACCAGAAGGCTGGATCTCAGGACATTACAGGGTGAAGTCACTACATGGTCATGAATGACATCGCAATGGGTGTTGCCCTTGGTTACCATCTTCAAGTTTAGCCTTATTCATGCTAAGCATGTGTAGGGCTTTCAATATTTATTGTTGTTTTTGTGCTTTATCTGGTTTTTGATGTAGGGTCTCAAACTGTTACCAAATAGTGGAATTTTTTTCTCCAATCTCAATTCCCTCTTTCCAAAGTTTGTTTGTATTTGTGGATTCAACAAGCCTTCCTTTCCTTTTAAGTCATAAATTTGTAAGCAAATGGAAGAGTGCAGTTTACACCTTCTGCTCCCCTTGGATGTTGTAGACCAAGAACCTGAGCCCAAACATGAGAGAGTGATTTCACAGACCCTGACATGTTGGTCCCCAGTTCTTAGTTTCATAATTTTTACTTCTTTCTTTAGAATAGGCATGTTTGGCAAGGTAGGTGTTTCACTGAATGTCCTCTCGACATCTGGATAGGCACTGGGTTCAGCAGTGAACTCCATAGCTCCAGTTATTTATGGTGATCATGGGAAATATCAGCCTATCTGGAAAATTCCAATATTCCTGATCTCAGTGGCAGGAGTGTCCAACCTTTTGACTTCTTTTGCCACATAAGAAGTAGAAGAGTTATGTTGGGCCACACATTCAATATACAAACACTAATGAATCCTGATAAGAAAAAGAGAGATCTATGGATAATTGTGGTAACAACTGCCACCACCGATTTGCAAAACAGTTATGACATATTTCTATGTGTATCAGGGACCTCAGGGTTGAACACTTTTAAATGCCCCTGATAAGGTTTTTTCTTAAGAAGAGCTTGATAACTTTGGCCTCCCATGATGAAAAATTTTGTAGGCTCTGGAATGCCAAGGTGGGCTGACCCATTGAGCTCAGTTGTTGAAGGCAATACTGAGCAACAGTGAGACACCTTCACCCCAGACATCCCACCACGTTCATACAAAAATAAAAAAAGTAGCCAAGTTTTTTGTTACTTGCCTGTAGTTCCAGCTACTTCACAGGCTGAGGCAGCAGTATCCCTTAAATCCAAGAGTTGCATGTCACAGTGTGCCAGGCTGAGGCCATTACACACTAACCTGCTTGGGGAAATAGTGAGAGTCTGTCTCATGAAAAAAAAAAAAAAAATGAAAGAAAGGAAATTAGGAACAGTTTCCAGGAGAGAAAGGATAGTTTACTAGGCTGATGGCATAGGTGACTACATAAAGGGGAAGAACAAGTGAGTCAGGACAAGCAAGTATGAGATTGGTTCCTTGGGACACTATCAATTGATATGAAAGGTAGGGATTGTCCAGAGATGTCTGGTCTCTTGACTTGGAATGAAAGGGGAAAAGGAATATTGGCCCAGAATGAAAGAGCCGTACAGTGGGTAGTGATTGTGGTTCAAAAAAGTAGTGCAATGGCCCTATATGCTGAATGTGGTGGGTTCAAACCCACCCCAACCCAAAAACAGAACAAAAAAAAAAAAAAAAAGAAAGAGCCCTACAGTGTAGATGAAGGGAAAACTCTTAATTTTTTAGTGTGCATATGAAAAGCCTGATTTTAGTCAATAATTGATTGTGGGCGCAGTTTCCAGGGGACCAGAAGAATGAACCAGAGGAGTCAGAGTTACATAAAATTCAAAGGCTTGATTAGTACAGGTTTTAGGAAAAAAATTTTTCTATGAGGTAATAATGTCTCTAGTTGACAACTGATCTAGATGTAAAATTTTGAAACTACATCTGTGGTAAAAGATAAAAATTAAGGGTAAGTCACCTAAGAACGTTTTTCTCTATTTATGTATTGAAACAGAGTCTTGTTTTATTGCCCTCAGTAGAATGCCCTGGTATCATAGCTCACAGCAATCTTCAAGTGTTGTCATCAATTGAAACTATTTCCTCAGCTTGGACTCCAGGCACCAGTACAATGGCCAGTCATTTTTTTTTTTTTTTTTTTTTTCTTCACAGGTGGGGCTTTCACTCTTGCTCAGGCTGGTTTTCAATTAAGAAGCTCAGACAATACAACTTACTTTTCCTCCCAAAGTGCCAAGATGATAGGCATGAAGCACCACTGATGACCACATACCATACTTTTAAAATATACCAACTTCAAGGTGTGGAGTGGTGGTTCATACCTAACAATTTTGTAATCCTAACACTCTGGGAGGCAGAGGCGGGTTTTTCAAAGTAACTGGGCACTGTGGTGGAGCAGCTGTCCTCCCAGGTGTTCAGGAGGCTAAGGCTACAGAATGTGTTGAGCTGAGGAGTTTGAGATTGCAGTTAGCTAGGATTACATCAGGGCACTCTACCCAGTGCCTGATGTCAGGGAAGAGCCAGGGAAGAAGTCAGAGCCAGGGAAGAAGTCAGGCTCAGTCTCAAAGAAAAAGAAAATGACAACTTTTGTAGGTATAAAAATGTGCCCTTCCAAGTCAATTCACGGTACCTTGTGTTTGAGTAGGGAGAAAGGGTTGACTGTCTCTCAGGCACTGTCACTACCTAGGTACTTCTTATGCTGTGAGCCTTTTGAGTACCTCAAGTTTTGAAAAACATAGTTAAGTAGCTTCATTGAAATAAGAAGTTCACCCTTTGGAAGTGTAAAATTCTTTATTTATTAGTGTATTTACATAATGGTACAGCTATCATCACAATCTAATTATAGAACTTTCGCTTCTTCCCTACTTAAAGAAAATAAACACTATTAGTAGTCACTTTCATATTTCTCTCCACCCTCTTTCACCTGTCCCCTATTCCTAGCAAACAATTAGCCTTGTATTGATGTTTTCTTTAAGTATAGTCACTCTATGTGACCCTGTGTAACTGGCCTTGTTTGCTTACCATAATGTTTTTAAGGTTCATTTTTATTGTAAAATCTATGTGCACTTCATTTCTTTTAATTATTGAAAAATATGCCATTGTGTGAATGAATATAAAGTTATATGTATCCCATCACCTGTAGATTCCATTAATAGTACTGAAGACATTCCCTGCTCATATGTTCACACAACATTTTTAAAAAACTTTTTTATGAAAATGCGTCAAACAGTCTATGAAGCTAATGTATGATGCCCCATGATCATATCAATGTACACATCTATGATTTAATTTTAAAAAAGATAAAAAAATATATTTATTTGTTTATTGTAATTGTTAAATCATAGCTGTGTGCATTTGTGCAATGTGATGGTTTCATATACAATCTGAATTATTCTCATCAAATTGTTCAACGTAGCCTTCATGGCATTTTCTTAGTTATTTTATGTAGACATTTGTATTCTGCATTTATTAAGTTTTCCCTGTACCCATTCTAAGATGCACCGTAGATGTGGCCCCACCCATTTACCTCCCACCACCCAAACCTCCTCCCTCCCTTCCCCTCCCTTGGTCCTTTCCCCATATTCTTGAGCTATAGTTGGATTATAGCCTTAATATGAAAACTATAAATTAGCTTCATGTTGCCTCTGTCAAAAGCCTTTTCTGAGTCTTGAGGTGACCATTTGGTTTTTCTTATTGATTCTATGAATGTAGTGTATTCTATTAGTTGATTTTCCCAAATTGAGCTAGACTGGCATTCCTGGTCATAAATTCCATTTGGGATACATGTATGAACTATTTTGTATGCTACTGGAATATTTCTCACATATACATATACATACACATATACATATTTCTCTTATAGATTTGACTGTATTTCTCTTATAGATTTTCTGTACCCAGAAAAGTACAGTGGCACCATCATAGCTAAAGGCAATGCAAACTCCTGACATCCAGTGAGACTCCTGATTTTATCCTTCTCAGTAGCTCATGCCAGGACTTCTGGTTACCTTTCACACTTATTTCATAGACAGGTGGCATCACATTATGTTGCTCAATCTGGTATGAACTCCCTAACATCAGTAATTTTTCTGCATTGGCCTCTGAAAGTGCTAGAATTATAGATGTGATCTATGGTGCTCATTCATGCTTATGTTTTGTTGAAGATTTTTCTCTATTTGCATCCTACATCAAGCACACAAAGTAAATTCGGTGTGCGTTTAAAATGACTTACTTTTCTTCCAGAGGCTTAAGAAATCTGGACCCCGCTGGGTTACTCACAGAGATAGGCTTTTTTGGAAAATTCTTTAGGCCTTTTTCTGAGGCAGTATTTCCCATAAGTCTGAGATCAAAGGGCGTGCAGCCCTTCCTCAGAGACACGGCCCAGAGGGTTGACCTATGTTAACAACATATTGTCTGAGGTCTATAGATAGTCTGCCCTGAAGAAAGGACAGAGTCATTACTTCATACTGAGTAAACTGAGTGAATGCTTGAGAATATTCCATTAACTTTGTTCCCCTGAGGCTACTTTCATCTTTGTGCCCTGCTCAGAAATTAGTCATTGTCTTGAAAATAGGAGAGATTTACTGAAAGGTGATGGTATTGATATGTAAAAATAAAGTAAGAAAATGAGGAAGCTAATCGTTAAAGGATTAAGTGTGTACCTGACTGAAAAAG
>CAUYPK010078466.1:0-20950 GCA_963574355.1 Loris lydekkerianus | reverse complement strand
CTAACACTCCCCTCACTTGTCTTGTGCTGTGTGAATAAAAGGCTATTGTGAGGTTGCTCCCGGCTATCCTGCAAGCAATGTTAGCCCGCCTCCTGCAAGCTTGTACTTCTAATCTGTGTCATGTCTGGTTCCTTCCTGCAGTGATCAAGTCCAGGGCCATAGGGGACACTAGGGGCTGCAACATCTGGCGTAGTTGGCAGGATCCAGCAGGACACCAGGAACATGGACCAAAGGGGAAAGTGACACTTGGAAGTAAGTGAGGTCTTTGGTAGACAGTGGGAGGAAGTCCAAAGGGAAACTCCACTATGGGCAAGTGGGACCTTTGGCCAATCTAGAATCTAGGAAACCTTGCTTGGAATAAGTGAGCAAAGACATTTAGAGAAAACAATTGGTAACTTCCTATTTGGGGAGTCATGAGAATTAGAAACTGAGGAAGAAAGTGATGTTCAAACAGAATTTGAAAGTGAGGAGAGTAGTGAGGTTCAGAGGGAAGCTGGACCTAAGAACTGGGAATCAAGAGCATATGATACAGACACAAATAAGCAAGGAATTACCTCTATGACCATTATTGTTGCTCAGATCAGACAATTGGAAGACCAGGTAAATAGTCTCATGGTCAGAAAAGCTGACTTAGAGCACCCAATATTGCCCTCAGCACCTCCTTATGTAGATGAACCACCTGTGACTTCTGTTATGATGGCTGTGTTAAAAGGGCATAAAACCAGTGACTTTAAGTGGGAATACACTTTGGGGCTTTTTCTGGTTATGGTCACTGATATTCCTCCCAATCTGCAACACCCTCAAGGGAGCCAACGTTTTAATCACCATATGATCACCTTTGCAGTTATGAAAGATTTGAAACAGGCCATAGCACAGTATAGTATGCAATCCTCATTTTCTAGAAGTCTGTTACAGGGGCTTGCACAAGAGCAGTGGCTCATTCCTTATGACTGGGACATGATAGCCAGAATTGTTCTTGAATCTTGACAGTATATACAGTTCAAAACCTGGTGGAAGGAGGAGGCTGACCTGATGAGTTGCCAAAACCAGCAGAGAGGAGTCCTTATAACATGAGAACAGATCATGGGTTCTGATCAGTGGCTGGGGATTTCCAATCAACTTCAGTATGATGAATAGCCATAGTCCAGACAAGGCTATGTTGTTTTAGGGTCTGGGAAAAGGTTCAGGCTCCTGGAGATATCTCCAAATTCTTTATTAAGATAATGCAGTTGGGGAATGAACCCTGTACTGACTTTCTAGCCTGACTAAAAACTGCAGTCAATAAGGCCATTGCCTAGCCAGAGCTCAGAGACATGCTATTCCAAATTTTAGCATTTGAGAATGCTAACTCTGACTGTCAAAAGGCCTTGGGACCTTTGAGAGCACAAAATGCTCCCTTAGAGGAATATATACGGGCATGTGCTGATATTGGAACAAAATTTCACAAAGCTAATATGCTTGCTGCAGCTTTAAAAGAAGGGGTCAGTCCATACCATCCTCAATGTCATAACTGTGGAAAATTGGGACATAGGAGAAAAGCTCAATTTTCTTAATCTCAGCCACTACAGAAAGACAGCTGCAGAATGCTATTGGACATCTTTCATTCATCCACCATCCTCTCCAATATAACAACCTATTTTTTATAGAAAACCTGACATGTCAGAGTCGAAGCCTGGTTATGTACTGCACTGGGGTTGTTTTGCCCATACTATACAGAACATTGAGAGAAGCAGTGGTTACCAGCCAGCTGGATTAAGCCTCGACACGAGCAGGACACCTTGCCAGCACCTTAACAAATTTGTTTTCACTAACTTTTCTTTTATTCACAGAGCTTTGGAGGCTAGGTAATTTTATAATAGAGAAACCTGGATCGATCGCCTCTGTGGGAACTCTAGTTGCCTCTCCCATCTCACCGTCCATCTTCAGTAGAAAGCTGTTAACAGCGGTCAGCATCCTATTTCCCTAAAAGGCAGTTGGAGTTTCTATGCAGAGTGAGAAGATTGATACAGGTTTTCATTATTTTGGCTGAATAACAAGCCCCAGGTAAGCTTAGTACACATCTTCTAAACTTTTGAAGTGTAAGACAACAAAGACCTGGAACAGCAGGCTTGGAAGTAATGGTAATACTAGTATCGGCTAAGGTAAGAGAATTTCACTTATTGGATTTATATCTGTTTCAGTTGGGCATCTGATCTTTACTTAAAGTTATACTGCTCTTTGGAAAGGGTCTGAGTTTGGTACAGCCCTTTCCCCACCTAACATAACTTCAGGTGGTGGTTAATACTTCCCATGGAAGCGTCCTAGGCCCTATGGGTTAACCTGTAGCACATAGTTGGGTGATGATTAGCACAAAGGGGACGTGTTTTCCCCTATGTCTAGTTTGGCTAAAATAGTTGCCCTTATACCGGATTAATTCTGTTGGTGTAATTTGGTGTTATGTGTATATGCTCTTTTGTTTTGTTTACTTAGCAGGAAGGAAAGCTCCTTGGTGAGAAGAACTGAAATAACCAAAGACAGATTTTTCTCCCTTGCCTATTCAAAAATGTCTTTAATACACTAGAGGGGGGAAATGTAGAGGACACCAAGAGCCAGATGACCTCTGAGCAAGATGATTTGCAGCTGGGGAACAGACCCTTGGGCAATTCATTCACAGATACTCCTTGTGGAGAAAGAGCCTGAGCCCATGGTGATCCTTAGGAATGCATTCATTGTCTAAGACTCCCCTTACTTGTCTTGTGCTGTGTCAATAAAACGAAGGTTGCTTAGGGCTATCCTGCAAGCAAGCTTAGCCCGCCTCCTGCAAGCTTGTACTTCTAATCCACGTCACATCTGGTTCCTTCCTGTGGCGATCAAGTTCAGGGCCATAGTGGCCACTAGGGGCTGCGACACCAATATTGATCTATTTCCTTCACATTGTCAACTTCTGGGCATAGCGTTTCTGGTAGTATTTAGAGATAATCTCTTGTATCTCTGTGGCAACTATTATTATTTCCCCTTTATGATTTGTGATTGAGGTTACCAGAGATTTTACTTTTCTATTTCTTGTTAGTCTGGACAAAGGTTTATTTATTTTTTTTCAAAAACTAACTCCTTGTTTTGTTAATTTTCTGAATTATTCTTTTGTTTTAAATTTCATTAATCTGATTTAATTTTTTTGTTATTGTTACAATTGCCATGGAAGTCTTCTTCATAAAGTCTTTCCCCAGGCTGATATTTTCCAGTGTTTTTCTATGCTTTCTTCTTTCTAAACCCAGCAGAAGAAAAGACATTTCTTCTGCTGGGTTTACGCTTCAATTGTTCTTCTTTTTCTAATTCCATAAGATGTCTTGTGAGTTTGTTGATGGACTCTCTTTCTGTTTTGAATATAGGCATCTAAAGTGATAAATTTTCCTCTCAGAACTGCTTTTTCTGTATCCCATAGGTTTTGGTAGTTTGTGTCTTCATTGTTGTTATGCTCAAGGAAGTTAATGATTTCGTCTTTTATTTCTTCCTGAAACTGTCATTTAGCAAAGGTTGTTTAATTTTCATTTCTTTGTGTGGGGTTGAATGTTTTTATTAAAGTTGAGTTCCACCTTTATTGCCTTGTGGTCTGAGAAGATACAATGTACAACTTTAATTGTTTTGATTCTTTTGAGGTTTGTTTTGTGTCCTAGGATATGATCAATTTTGGAGAATGTTCCAAATTGAGGTGATGAGAAGAATGTTTATTCTTTATCTTTGGAATGGAGTGTTCCATATATGTCTATCAAGCACAGTTGTTCTAAGGTCTAATTTAAGTCCCTTATGTCTTTGTTTAATTTCTGTTTAGAGGATCTTTCCAGCTTTGTAAGAGCAGTGTTAAAGTCCCCTATTATTATGGTGTTATAGAATATTATATTGCACAGAGTAAGTAAGGTCTCTGTTTCAAGAATTTGGGAGCATTTAAGTTGGGTGCATATATATTTAGATTTGAAATGTTTTCTTGTTGTGGTTTTCACTTTACCAATATGAAGTAACCATCTTTGTTTTTGTTTGTTTGTTTGCTTTTTACTTGCTTGAAATCCATATGTATCTGAAAATAAGATTGCAACCCCTCTTTTCTTCCGAATTTCACTTGCCTGAAAAACTTTTTGTCTTCCAACCCTGAACCTTGAGTTTTAATTTGTCTTTTGAGGCTAGGTGTGTTTCCTGCAGATAGCAAATGGATGGCTTGTGTTTTTTAATTCAATTAGCCAATCTATGCCTCTAACTGGAGAATTCAAGACATTAACGTTTATTAATATAATTGATAAGCATTCTATTCATCTTATTTTGTGAAAGTCCATTGCTTAGTTTTGTCTTCTGCACCATTGTGGAAGCTCGGTTCTGTCCTTTAATTTCTGGGTGCTTACTTTGCTGGTGGTCCATTGTGAAGGTCAGTGTGTAAAATAGGTTGAAGTATTTCCTGTAGAGCTGGTCTTGTTGTGGCAAATTTCCTTAATGTTTGCATATCAGTAAAAGATTTTATTTCTCCATAAATTTTAAAGCTTAGCTTAGCAGAATATAGAATTCTGGGCTGGAAATTGTTCTGTTTCTGTAGATTAAAGGTAGATGACCATTGTCTTCTGGCTTGAAAAGTTTCATTAGAGAAATCTGCGATCACTCTGATGCATTTTTCCCCTGTAGGTCAGTTGGGGCTTACTCCTAACAGCTTGCAAAATCTTTTCTTTTGTCTTGACTTTGGACAGGTTCATCAGAATGTGTTTTAGAGAGCTCTGTTTGAGTTGAGGTGACCTGGGGTCCAATATACCTCTGAAAAGAGTGTGTCAGAATCTTTGGTGATAATTGGAAATTTTTCGTTTATTATATTCTTTAGAATGACTTCTATTCCTCTGGAGTATTATTCTTTCCTTTCTGGGATACCTATAACCTGTATATTTGAACACTTCATAAAGTCCCATAATTCTGTCAGTGAACCTTCTGCTTCTTTTCCCTTCTTTTCTGCCTCTTTAACTATTTGAGTTATCTCAAGAGCTTTGTCCTCTACCTCTGAGATTCTTTCTTCTGCATGGTCTAATCTGTTGTTGATACTTTCTATTGCAGCTTTAAGTTCCCTAATTGACTGCTTCAATTCCTTCAGCTCTGCCATATCCTTTCTATATTCTTCATATTGTTCATTTCTTATTTGATTCTGTTTTTGGATTTTGATTTGGTTATTTTTCACTTTCTCATCAATTTCCTTCAATGTTTTCATCATCTGTATTTTAAATTCACCTTCTGTCATTTCTAACATTTCTTTATAAGGGGAATCTTTTGCAGAGCTATCTCACAGTCCCTTGGGGGAGGGTAATGTTGCTCTGGACTTGTTTTTCATGTTGCCAGAATTTTTCTGCTGATTCTTCCTCTTGACTGTTTTCTTTTATCTGTTTCCTTGCCCTAATTTTCCTTTCACTTCCTCTTGCGCTTTAGGTAACCATGCCTCTGGCCTAAGGTTTTGATGAGTCCTTTTGGCATAGGGAAGTCCATTTGGCAAGAAGGGAAAAAAGATTAAAAAAAAAAAAAAAAAGGAAAGAAACAAAGAAAGAAAAGAAAGGATAGGGGGTGCGTAAAGAAATATTGACAAAAAATGGAAAGGTGCAGAAAGAGGGAGGGAGGAGTAGTAATGGTGTACAGTAGGGTTCTTTGACCCAACCTCAAAAACCCCCAACCTCTGTGGGTGCTGGATTGGGTGGTTCCCTTGAGGTCCACAGCTCTTTGCCAGCCTGTTCAGACACAGTACTCCATCTCCAACAAATAGAAAGGAAAGACAAAAATATTATAAATCAAACCAAAATAAACAGAAAAGATTATGGGATAAAATTGGGGAAAAAAAAAAAGTTATAGGGGCAGAAACACTAGCAACAATGAAGTTCTAATTGTTAAAGAAGGCAACAATGGAAAATTATATTTAAACTAGAAAAATGAAGAAATAAAAGAAAGAAAAATCTAGAGAAAAAATGTTTAAATAAAAAACAAAACAAAAAACAAAGCAGTATATATATCTTACTGAATATTATCTGGGCAACAGGTGATCTTGTGGGGTATGAGATGTTCATCACAATGCTGGTACAGCTATACGAGATGGAGACTTGAGGCCTCTGTTGATTTCTCAAACCCCACAGGGTTAAGAGCCTAAATCTCTCCTCAGCCCACTTAAAAGAAACTTTAAACTGTTGTCCTTGGCTAAGGAGAAGCTTTCCCAGGAAAGCACTTGTGGCTGGAATCTCTCCTTAAGTGGCTGCCCATTTATACAGTGTGCCCAAAACCATCTCACTCTATTCCTCTGAGGACCAAAGCTGTAAGGCAGCCCTGCTACTGCCAAACACTAAAATCTCCACTCTTCACCAGTGTCTCAATCTTCACCTTTGGGCTGCTCAGTCATTAGAATACTCACTCAAGGTCTCCCAGCCTGATCCTTGCTCTATGACACTAAGGGCAGAGCCTGCAGGGGAAGTTCTCCCACAACAGCTGTTCCTGTGGCCCACAACAGAACAATATTAGCTCAGTTCTGGCTCAGCAGCTCAGTCCGGAGCCCCAGACAATGCTTAAAATCATCTGCACTCTTGCCCAAGTTCTCCCAAAGCAGTTCAACCAAGTGCCCCGATCCAAAAAATCAAAACATCCCATGGGGAAGACCTTCTCTGTAATCTCACTGAAGCTGTAGTTACAGCTGCAGGCAGCTTCAGACCAAACAAGCACATGCAACCACTTGCCAGTTCTACAGTGCTTTTGTCCTCCTCTTGGGGTCCAGAAGTCTCTCACTGTTTCCATGTATCCCCAAAGGGATGTTTCTGGGCAGATCCCACCAGCCAGAGATGCCTGGAGTCTCCTCTTCTGAACCTCCCCATGTTCAGTTGCACAGAAGCTGTTACTCTGCCTCCATCTTGCTCCACCCTCTCACTTCTCAACATTTTCGACAGTCATTTTAAAACACTGAATTAACTAATTCTCTCATTTGTTCTTACCACTGGAACAAAACATGTGGCATTTTTCTTAATTTGAGGACCATTTAATAAATTAGAAAGTGTCAATTGTAACAAACTTTTTATAAGAACGGGTATAAATATGTTTAACATAAAAATAGAAACATATATTCATCATTAGATATGCAACAATTTCATATTGGTACATACATTTTTGATATGCATGTGTGTAATGTAAACATTTAAAAAATATTTAAATGAATGTATTGTAGACTTGTTTTATTCCTTTCAAGGTTCTGTGAATGTATGTCTCACCTACCCTCACAACTTGGTAACTTATAGGAAGACACTGAAACTAACTGACTTACCCAAGGTCACACAGCTAGATTATTTACTAAACAAGATTACATTAAAGGACATTTATATCATGTTTTCAATTGTTTTTATACATGCAAATTAAGTCATTAGGCATGATCTTTTTATTTTGTGGTTAAATTTCCAAAGGGCATTTTCAACTTTCACATTGGTTTGATTTAAGTGGAAATTAATTTCCTCTTGACAAGTGTTATGAGTTTCAAAATATCTCTTGTGTACATGTTTGCAGAAAAGGTTATTTGTATTGCAAATGTTCATGATGGAGATAGCTAAGCTTTTATGATGCATACGTATCTTTACACACAAAGCACCATCTTAAGTTAATAAGATCAGTATTCCATGGCAACTTTTGGAAACTAATCCATAGCTTTGTGGTTATGCTCTCATTTTACACATTATTTAAATATCATTTGGCCTTTCATTTCCAAACTTGATAATTGTGTGATGGAGTTGAATAATTCTGATAGTTTGATAATTTGATATGTTGTGTGATGCAGTTTTATCTGGTAACATTACCAAGAAAATCTCAAAACAGAACTAACCAGAGCTAAATTCATGTCACTAAAACTTGCTATTCTACTCTTTGTTATTGTGATCATTATTTTATTTTTTTATTTGTTTATTTATTTATTTTTATTAAATCATAGCTGTGTACATTGATATGATCATGGGGCACCATACACTAGCTGCATAGACCGTTTGACACATTTTCATCACACTGGTTAACATAGTTAACCTGGAGTTTTTTTAGTTATTGTGCTACGACATTTACATTCTACATTTACTAAGTTTCACATAGCAGAGGTGTTTGATGGGGAGAGATCCTGTGGATATAACTACACAGGGTGCCATAGCTGTGGGGAGCCATCAGGGAGAGTTTCTTCATTCCTAGTCTGTGAAACAGATCAGAAAGTTAAAGCACCTGGCAGGATACATGGAAGGTCGGAAGTCCCCTAACCATTCCTTGGAAAGCTCTTCAGATGCTTGTGGTTTGATACACATATATCATTATCATAACATCCACTAAAATGAAATGCAATCACATATTACTGAATATTGATTTTATTTCATATCAGGATGATTTGACCTATCATAATGTCCTCAAATGATGTCCTAGAACTTTCTTGTTATAGAAACATAGAGAATTATTTATCTTGTTTTATTTAAATAAACTAAAACTTAAAACAATCCCAATGTCCCCCCAAACTGATGATTTCTCTCATTTTAGCCTATGTTCTTTTTTACTTAAGAAAGATTTAATATTCAAGCCATATTTTATCCTCGTTTGTAAACTGCTATCTTAATTTCTAGGGCACATTTGTGTTTAGGAGAAAAAGATTTCAACTAAGCAAACTAAATATGCAAATATATGCATACATGTATAAATATGAGCATATACATGTCCTGATCCTTTTAATTTTTCTTTAGTAAGCTATTTTGTTGTGCTTTTTAGGCAAGAAAGAGAAAGTGAGTGTCCATATGAGCATATTTTAATATTTTCAGCAGTTCCACAGATAAGACTCTACAAAAAATGCTTGCTCTTCTCTTGAGAAATCACATCCATCCTTTGCTTAAGGATAAGGATATTTCCATAAATAAGAATCTCAGCTGCTTCATTGTAATGCCTTGATTTGTACTAGGTGTTACACAAACTTGCACAGATGTGTGCAGCTGGTTTCCTTCAGTAAGAGGCAAAACTTGACAGGGGACCTTGAGCAATTTCCTGGCCTCCAACTCCTGTTGCCATAAACCATTCAGAGAGAAGATGCACACTGGGGACTTAAACTGTCACTGTGGAGCTAAGATGACATAGACAATGGATTCTTAAGACCCAAATCAACTCCAACACATCCGCTTCTTACATTTTGTTACTCAACTTTGGTGGCACTTTTGTGCTAATTGAGTCATTTATTTTTATTTTGAGCTGAGTGCCTTTAATAGAACATGAACACTAGTTAAGCCCTGTTAATTCTAGAAGATATTTCTTGTTCCATTCCCCTCTAGTGCTATATAATGGTTATTACAATCAGCCTTTAAGGTGACTTATTTTCTTCTTCATTTTTATTAGACTAACTACAGTGATAAACTTGAAACTTTTCATTGAGAGAAATTCTTAAAACTTTAAATAGTCTTATAAACTTCAAAATAAGGAACTAGCTAAAGGGTAGCATAAGAAAAGAGATCATTGTTGACAGGTAAATGTGTATGTACACACACAGTCTCACATATGGGCATAATGTTATTAAAACACCATCTTCAAAGAAAAGCAAAAATAAAATAAATCATCTTCAGTGTGGTACATCTTTTCAAAAGAAAATAGAAATAGATGCTATTCATTTTATTTACATAGCAATTTCCCCCTTTTTTATATTAGCCAAAAAATAGTTGGTGTTTTTCAAGAGTTTTCTCAAGAGAAAAACTTAAAACCAGCTTTTTTCTTTATGAGAGGAACAGAAATAATCTTCATACTTCTCTGTAGCCAAATTATTCTATTTTCTATTTGTGTATTGAATCAATACAACAGTTAACTCAGAGTTCTATTTTCTTTCACACAAAGCATTTGTAGAGAGTTTTTTCTTTTTTTCCTTAGAGAAAATGGGTTCACTTGGTAGTAAGAAGACTTGTTCTAGTTTTATTATTAAGCAATTGAGAGAATCCTTTGTTTTCTCTGTAGTTGAGTAGTAAAATGGATCTTCTCAGAAGTAATATTCCCCAAGGTGGTGTATGGCTGCGAAGTTATTCAAAAGCACAGCAAACATACTTTTGTTTTTTGTAACTCCCAGATTGCTCGGTTTGGATTCTTATATATATAAAGAGATTGAAATCCATAGCCTTCCAAAGACAATACCCTGGCCATTTGAACACACACTTCCCAAGATGGAGGGGTACCTCTGCCTGAAAGATAGCCATGATTATTATTGCTATTGACCATTCCATTTGTCTCTCCCTCTCTGCAGCATCATCTCATTCATTTCATTTAAAGATTATCTAACATTTCAGGCCCAATCTTCATGCTGAAAATAACAAAGACAAATAAGACACATCCCCTGAATGTAAGGCATTCATGGACTCAGGCAGTCAGACCAAAATTCGTGACCATGATCCAATATTTTAAGTATAACAGCAAGTGAAGTTCAAAGGCTATGATGTAAACAAAATGCAGAATTCAACCTGAGGTTTGGTAAATCAAAGATTGCTAAGTGAGGTGACTAGTGCTATGAGTTCTGTGTTAAAGGATGAAAAGTATTTATCTGATTAAGGCCTAAAAAGGAGATAAGACTTTCTAAATTAAAGGGGAGCATTAAAATAAACAAATAAACAAAACACTGTGTTCAAGGAGCATAGAAACAGTGTTCAAGGAGCATAGAAACCATAAATGTAAGTGACATATTGAACCAACCCTACTTGTAAGAAAGTGGAGCACAACCCTACTTTGCCTCTCAGTATCCTTTAAATTTATTTGGTGGGCCTAATTTTTTATCTGCCTGTAGCTGAAACTCAGATGGACTTAACAATTTTCCTAGTAAATTTCTTCATTTTTATTCAATTATTAAAATATCTAGTACCATAAGATAATTAAAATTCCCAACTTAACTTAAAGTTAAAATTTCTAAAAGCCATGTATAGTGACACAGGCCTATGTTCCCAGAACCTTGAGAGAGAACTGCTTAAGCTCAGGAGTTTGAGGCCAGCCAAACTCCATGTCTACTAGAAATACAAAAATGAGCTGGGCATGGTGGCAGGCACCTGTAGTCCCAGCTACTCAGGAGGCTGAGGCAGGAGGGTCGCTTGAGCCCAGGAGTTTGAGATTGCTGTGAGCTATCATGCCATAGCACTCTACCCAGGGTGACAGAAAAAAATAAAAGTAGGAAAATAAAGTTAAAACTTCTCTCTGTTCCCATTTTGTGCTTGCCATTGAGGAAGGGGGTGTGCAAGCTTCTTTTCTCTTGAGCATAATGTAAAGGAGAGTAGAATTAATTTTCAATAAAAAGTATAGCCATTGACAATACTTCTTTGGAAGAGTGATATCATTAGATTTGAGTGTATAAATATGATGTGTATGGAAAGGAGATATGAA
Organism: Loris lydekkerianus; assembly: GCA_963574355.1. NCBI lineage: Eukaryota > Metazoa > Chordata > Mammalia > Primates > Lorisidae > Loris > Loris lydekkerianus. Next base: position 9,577 of record CAUYPK010078466.1, on the reverse strand, counting down.
GAAAATAGACCAGTACTTTTTCCCTCAGTTAGTCATGCCTGAACAAGTGAGGGCCAGGATCACCACGCTGGTAGTAGTGAAAGAGAAGGAAAGAAGTGAGAGAGAACAAAGGCAGGAGCATCTGTGTGCACTAGGTGGGTACTTGCATGAAGTGGAGAAGATAATTTAAGATAAAGGGAAATCTGAGACTTCTAGTTTGGATGGATGGGCACCATCATCTTCTGTGAAAGTACAGGGGGATGTGGATTGAGCTCAAATCTAAATCTGTTGAGTCCGAAAACATGTGTAACAAAAGTGACCATGGACATTGGGCACTTGGAGTTATTATAATAAACCTCAAATGGAAAACTCAGGGTGAAACTACTAGGTCAATAAAGGTATCAATACAATTATAGGAATTCTGACAACTAAGTTCACGAACTCACCCTAGGAAAAGTGCCGTGTACCTTGCTGCTGAATATCACTTGGCCGTCTGGTGACGGTAGTGATTCAGCAATGAGGTATATACCCCTTTTTTTAGGATGAGTTCAGACATCATACAAAGCTCTGATGGCCACTCCAAAAAAGAGTTCCAAATTGCTTTCAAAGATGGACTAGACACTGGTGTCAGTGCACATCTTCCCAAGGGGAGGACCCTAAAAGTGACCATAGTAACATTCAGCAGTGAGGTGTGTAGCACTTTTTCTAGGATGAGCTCATGAACTCAATTGTCAGACCTTATAAGCTTAAGGAACAGGCAGAGGCTGAGTAATCTAGAAAGCAGGCAGAAAAGAAAACGAGAATAAGCAGAGGATATGTTATTACAGAAGCCACACAATTATTTCTAATCTTGAAATTTATTGATTTTTAAAAACTAGTACAACCTTTTTGGAACAAAGTATGGAGAAACCTCAAAGCATTCAAGCTAGACCTCCCATTTGATCCTGCAATCCCATTACTAGACTTCTACCCAGAAGGAAAAAAATCCTTTTATCATAAGGACACTTGTACTAGACTTTATCACAGCTCAATTTACAATCGCCTAAATGTGGAAACAGCCTAAATGCCCACCAACCCAGGAATGGATTAACAAGCTGTGGTATATGTACACCATGGAATACTATTCTGCCATTAAGAAAAATGGAGACTTTACATCCTTTATATTAACCTGGATGGAAGTGGAAGATATTATTCTTAGTAAAGCATCACAAAAATGGAGAAGCATGAATCCTATGTACTCAATTTTGATATGAGGACAATTAATGACAATTACAGTCACAGAGGGGGTGGAGGAAGGGGCCAACAGAGAGAGAAAGAAGGAGGGAGGGGTGGGGAAAGGAAGAGCAGAGAGAGGGAAGAAGGGAGGGGGTGGGGCCTTGGTGTGTGCCAGACCTTTTGGGGGCAAGACACAATTGTAAGAGGGACTTTACCTAACAAATGCAATCAGGGTAACCTGGCTTATTGTACCCTCAATGAATCCCCAACAATAAATAAAAAAAAAGGAAAAAAATATCCTTAATTTCTCAATTCTATCAATAAGACTATTTATTTCCATTTCACTATAAATACCATAGATATGTGTGATAAAACCTGCTTTTGTGAACACATTTGTTATTTCAGAAACTTAAATAACAATTTCAGTGTAAATAAAATGAAAGGAAAAAAATTGCTTTTTATAAAACTTCCATGCTGCCTGATCAATGTAGATTAGCACCTCTGTTGGGGTCGTGGGTGGGACTCACCAGTTGTGAATTTAGCATTTAGGAATCTGGTTTTCTTCCAGTATTAGAAAATTTGGGTTTCTTAGGGGAATTCTTTAGCACATTATCATTCCATGATTACACACAAAGACCTTGGGTTTACCTCCTCCTCTGGGACTCTGTATCATTACAAACATAAGCCTATTATTCTTTTAGTCTTATCAGTGGGGGAGTTTTGTTAAAACTGCCTTGAAATCGTCACAATAAAGTATTTTAGTGGTGTTCCTTATTTTTTTTTTAAATAGTCTTTAGTGCTATCTTTTATAAGGAGAAATTGAAAGCCTCTTTATCTGAGTAATTAAATGAGGTACACTTTACTTGGTATGGGAAGGCATTTAAACCCTATAAATAAAAGCCTTTCTTGGATAAGTCAATTATTTTTAAGAGTGAATAAATGTTGTAGGTTTTATTGCCATTAATGAGAGTGCTATTAGCTTAGAACTTGATTTTTGATTCTGTGTTTTCAAAAGAAATTTAGATTTTTTTTATAATTTATTTGAATGAATTAGGTACTGGCTTTAAATACTACTCTCAGAGTAAAAATCATTCATAATATATGACCAGAAATCATCACATACGCTTATTAATTATGTAACTATAATGAAAAAGTACAGGGGAAATGATTTTTGATGACTTTGTCTATTATCTTTTTCTATTTTTGGCAATCATGGAAATATGAAATGGTCATTTTCTACTAAAAGGCATTTTCCAGAATATCATAGCAAATAAGGTGAGAGTGAATATTATATGCCTTCATCTGCCAGTAATCAAATTCCAGCTGGACTATAAACTTTGGCCAAATTTGGGTGTCCCTTAGTTGTTTTATCAATTATTTTCTACAGATTGTTCCTCATAATTATAGCTAAGATTATTCTAATTTAATTATATCCATCTTTTATTTTCTTCTTACTTTGAAATTTTCTACCTTTTTAGTAGTTTTCTTATAAATAGTAGTCAAGTTAGTGTCTATATAAATAACAAATTCAGACTTTCTCGGCTGAAATTTCAAAGACGTATGGTAAGACTGAGAGTTGAATTCCTGATAGTATGGAAGAAACAGGAATGACTTCTTTAACCATTAGTTAGCTATGTAGAATTCTGTCCTCAGTGAAAACTCCTTCCAATTAAAGGTGAAATAAAGACTTCTCTAGAAAATTAAAGTGGAGAGAATTCATCACTATAAGATCTACACTGAAATAAAGGGAGTTCTTCCAGCACAAATAATGCTAAAAATAAACATTGAGAAGAATAAAGTTGTTAAAAATGAAAGTACAGAAAAATGTCACTGAAACACTGTGTAAAAGAATTCTTGTGTAGTTGTGACAATACTTAACAAGGCAGGTTGTAAGGCAAGAAGCATCAGCACAGATAAAAAGTAACAGTTTTGACTGAAGAAGTCAGTAGTCCACCAGGAAGATTTAAAAATTCTAAGTTTATATCTACCTAACAATATAACTTCCAAATACAGTCTTGTGCTGCTTAACAACGGGAATATATTCTGTGAAAGTCATTGTTAGGTGATTTTGTCATTGTGCAAACATCGGAGTGCATTTGCACAAACCTGGATGCTGCAGCCTCTTGGTCCTAAGCTACAAACCTGCATGTTACTGCACAGATACTGTGGTTATTTGTATATTTAGTCATATCAAAACATAGCAAATGGAATGCATTGCCCTACACATTATGAAAGCTAGAACATCACTGAGCTGTGTGACCTTTTTGGCTCCACATTAACCTTGCGGGACCACCACCGTATTCGCAGTCTGTTGTTGACAGAAATGTCATTGTTTAGCACGTGACAGTTTATACACAACAATGACAAAGGTGAGAGAAGAAATAGACAAATCTACGATAATACACTTTGAAACACTTCTCATAATTAACTTCTCATAATTAAGTGGGAAAAAATGTCCAGTAGACATACAGAGCAGTGTTGTCCAACCTTTCTTTATCTCACAGCACCCTTGAACCTATAGTTAAATTTCCACAGCACACTTAAATTATGTTGATTAAAAAAAGAGTAAAAATGATACATATACTTACTTTGCTTTGAAATTCTTTTGAAAATAATTTAATTAATGATCTTTATTTTCTAGTAAAGATCTAATGATCTAAATTTTCTTGCACTGAGGCAGACCAGTTGAAAATCACTGAATTATAGAATATCTGTGCAATGTAATTAAGAAAAGTGACCTAAAGGGTATATAGGAAGCATTACAAAATAGAAGAACACACAGATTATTTTGAAATTTACATGGAGCATTTATCAAAATTTATGAAACTGAGCTATAAAACAAGTCTTGACAAGTTTTAAAGTATTAAAATAATTCAAAATCTCCGTTCTCAGATCATAGTGTAGTTACAGTGAAAAGCAATAATTAAAATTATCATAATGTGATATGTTTAAAATAAAGCAATCTGTTTATAAATAATCCATAGTGAATTTTTTAAAAGCTAATAAAATCAGTAACTAGAATGGAATTTAATAAAAACAGATCTCAAATTTTGGGGAGGAGGAAGGAAAAACTGTGCTTAAAGAAAGCTACTGCATTAAATTTGCATATTAGCAAAGAAACTTTCTAAAGAAGTTAGAAAAATATAGCCAAGCATGGGGTAGGTGCCTGTAGTCCCAGCCACTTGGGAGGTTGAGGCAAGACAATCACTTAAGCCCAAGAGTTTGAGGTTGCTGTGAGCTGTAACGCCATGCCACTCTACCCAGGGTGACAGCTTGAGACTCTGTCTCAAAATAAATAAATAAATAAATACATAATAAAAGAAGTTAGAAAAATAAAAGCAAATTAATTCCAATGAAAATCAAAAGAAGAAAACATAGGTTAATGTATAAAACTTAAATTAAAATTCTATAAAATAATATAATAAACAAGAGCCAAAGTTTTATATCTCTGAAAAAAACTAATAATCTTTATAAATTCCCAATAAGGATTACTAAGAAAAGAGGAATGAACAATATAAGACATTTTTATAAGGGTGCATGCACATCATAGCAGGTACTACAGATACTAAAAAGATAAAGATATTTAAATATAAATATACTTCAAAATCTACAAGAAATTGTCAAATTCCTAAAAAAAAGTAGTTTGCTAAAACTAATAGTGAAACATGTTTGAATAGATTAAATCTGTTAAAGAAATATAATCTGTCATTAGAAAATTTTCCACAAAGAAAAACTCTAAGCCCATATGGCTTCACTAATGTGTGAATTCTTCAAATTATTACTTTAAGTAATTAAAGTAATAAATTAAACTGTCAATATTTATAGACAACATAATCCATCAAGGAGAGACAAAGCAAGCAATGGAACTGAACAGAAAGTTCAAAACCAGACCAAGCCTATACTCCTCAGTGCCTTCATTTATGATACCAGGAAGGTGACAATTCAATGTGGTTAAAGGAATATTCTCTTCAGTAAGTGGAGTTGGGTCTATTAGATATCCATATTTAAAAAAGGAAACTAAACCTTAACCTCTACATCACTAAAAAACAATTCTAGCTTAAATACATTTATCTTCTAAATTTGAAGATAAAGTGTCCTTATGAAAAAGTACTGAATTTTGACAAATGCTTTTTCCATATCTATTAAGATCACACGATCCTTGTATTTGCTTCTGGTTATGTGGTGAATTACATTTATAGATTTGCATATGTTGGACCATCTTTGAATCTCTGGGAGAAAGCCCACTTGATCATGATAAATTATTTTTGTCACATACAGCTGAATTCAGTTTGCTAAGATTTTATTGAGAATTTTTGCATCTATATTCATAAGGGATATTGGTCTGTAGTGTTCTATTTTGTTGTGTTTTTTTTCTGGCTTTGGTATCAAGGTGATACTGGGTTCATAGAGTGAGTTGAGGAGGATTTTTCCTTTTCACTGCTATGAAATAATTCACTGCTATGAAATAATTTCTGCAGTATAGGTACAAGTTCTTTTGTAAGTTTTGTAAAATTCAGGTGTGAAACCATCTGGTCCAAGACTGGTTTTTTGTTTTGTTTTGTTTTGTTTTTTGCAATATGTTTTATTGCTTCTTCAATTTTGGTGCATTGTATTAGTCCATTCAAGAGTTCCTTTTCTTCCTAATTTAGCCTAGGGAGGTTGTGTGTTTGCAAGAATTTGTGCATTTCCTCTGTGTTTTCAAGTTTTGAGCGTAGAGATTCTTTTTTTTTAATTTTTTTATTATTATTATTTTATTTATTTATTTTTTTTTTTTGCAGTTTTTGGCCGGGGCTGAGTTTGAATCTGCCACCTCCGGCATATGGGGCTGGCACCCTACTCCTTTGAGCCACAGGCACCACCCAGCATAGAGATTTTTATAGTATTCAGAAATGATGTTTTGTATTTCTATAATACCATTTGTGATTTCTCCTTTTTCCCATTACTAAGTATTTATCCAAAGGAAAAAAGTCATTTTTTAAAAAATACACTTGCTCTCAAATGTTTATAAAAGCACAGTTCATAATTGCAAAGATGCATAAACAACTCAAGTGCTCATCAATACATGAGTGGATTGGTAAAATGGGGTATATATACTACTCAGCCATAAAAGGAAACTAGTGAACTAGTATCTTTTGTTAACAACCTGGATGGACCTGGAGACCATTCTTCTAAGTGGAATATCACATGTACTCAATATTAAATTGGAACTAGTTGAGCAACACTTAAGTACACATGTGGAAGTAGAACTCAATGAAAATCCAGTAGGTGGGAGGGGGAAGGAGGGGTTGGGTGCATTCACTCGTAAAAGGTACAATGCAAAGTATCTGGATGAAGAGTACACTTATAACTTTGAGTTAAAATGTACAAAAGTATAGTATGTATCCAAAGCATGTATACCCCAATAATATCCAGAAATTTTAAAAAATTTTGGGAAATAAAAGGAAAATATCTTCATGGTAATGGGCTTGAAACTACAATCTGTGTGAATATACAAATCAATGAATAAACAGTTTCTTTATAGAAAACTTGATTCAAATTCAAAATCATCGGGGATCAGCTATAGAACTTGTAGGAAAAAAAGAAAGAAAGAAAGAAAGAAAAAAAAACAAATAAATCACTTCAAGTTAAGGTCTATTTCATGAAAATTGTTGATGATTCATCTAGCATTCAGTCAACAAATGTTGGGGATGAGACAGTAACTGTTAAGGAAAAGTAAATGCATAAGAATTTGATTTTCAACATTTTCCATTTCATGAAATACTCACATAGACACAAAGCTTCACCTATACTTGTAGACAGAAGAACTCTCTGTGCCTGTTGAAGAATAATGAGAAGCCAGAAAAGGTTAATAGAAACAGGGATTTCTTTTGAAAATTTTTAATAACAAAATAGAGTATAAAGCCAGCAATGGAGGCATCTCTGCTGCTTTCAAAGAACTTACTTGATTTTGGAGGTTAGAGGAGGAAGTAGGATGACAATGGCTAAGCTTGAGTATTTGCTGCAGCTCTGTCCTCAAAGGGCCATATGTTAAACTTTAAAGCATCAATATACAGAAATGAACATAGTTGTAGGCATGAGGTTCAGAATAGGTATGGACATCAGTATGAGTAAGAGCACAGTCATGTACCATGTAATGACGTTTGGGTCCACTACGAATGTGACAACAGTCCCCTAAGATTAAATGGAATGGTCCTCTACAGGCGCACCACTTTTGATCTTTTATATTGAATTTTTACTGTACCTTTTCTATGTTTAGATATATAAGTACTTATCATCATGTCACAACTGCCTACAGTACCCAGCACAGTCATGTTGTGCAGGTTTGTAGCCTAGGAACATAAAACTATTTCACATGGCCTGGGTGGGAAGCAAGCTGTGCCATCTATGTTTGTATAAGTGTACCCTGTGATATTCACACAGTGATAAAATCACTTCATGATACATTCCTCAGGACAAATACCTATTGTTAAGTGATGCATAACTGTATAGAGATGCAATATGCTATTTTTTTTTTTTTTTTTTTTGCCGGGCTGGGTTTGAACCCACCATCTCTGGCATATGGGACTGGCGCCCTACCCCTTTGAGCCACAGACACTGCTCCAATATGCTATTTTTGAATGAGGCAGCATTAAATGAGAGAATGATGATGTTTACCTCCTTCACACATTGTTAAGAATTTAAAAATCTAAAATGTTAATATTATTTATGTCAAAGAATTCCCTAGTCAAAATAATCTTTATCAAAACATCAGAGTTCACAGAAAAATGCAAAGGTCCTAAAATAGTCAGGACAACAGAGTTGAAGATCTTACACTGCATTTGAGAAGTATCATATAAATACAGTAATTGAGACAGTGTAATATTTGAATCAAGATGGACAAATACCTCAAGGAAATGGAATAGATGCCCAATTAATCTTTTACAACATACAAAGGCAATTTACTGAATTAAAAATACAATAGTATTTTAAACAACTAGTACTACAAAAATTATATAAAAACAAAAGTAAACAAACCGAAAGGAAATCTTCACACATTACATTATATATCACATAAATTTAACTCAAAAAGGACTGTGGACTCAATGGTAAAGGCTAAAACTATCAAATTTCCTAGAAGAAATCATGACACATAACCTGGACTATAAGTTAGAGTAGATAACCTAATAGGAAAATGCTGTGCATAAAGGAAAAAAAATGATGAGACATTTCATTAAAATTAAGAAAATTTTCTCTTCCAAAACATTGTTATAAGGAAGAAAAGATGAGCCACAGACTTAAAAAAAAGAAGAATTTAGGGATCACATACCTAATAAAGACATTGTATTGAGAATAAAAAACCTTATTGATACACAAATACTTACAGTAAGATTAAACGTGGAATAACAATTAAAGAATGGTTTGAAAGCACTAGTCAATGAAGATATAAGATGACAAATAAACACAAGAAACTATGTTCGATACCATTTGTCATTAGGAAAATGTAAATCAAAATCACAATGAAATACCACCACATACCTCTTAGAAAGGGAAAAAATTAAAAAGACTGATCACATGAAGTTCTGAAAAAGATCTGAAGGGATAGGAACACCCATGTACTGCTAATAGGATTACAAAATAGTACATTCACTTTAGAAAAAAGTCTGAAAGTTTGGGGTTTTTTTCTTAATTGAACCTATGCCCACCATGTGACTCAGCTGTTCCATAGTTAGGTATTTACCAAAAGAAACAGAAGGATATCGCCATACAAATGGTTGCATAGGCACATATCGATGTTTAGCAGATATATTTGTAATACCTCCATATGGGAAACAACTTAAATGCCTATCAGTAGGTGAAAGGTATAGAAATTGGGATATACCCATGCAAGGGAATACCATTCAAAAATGAAAATGGAAAAAAAAAAAAAAAAAAAAGAAAAGAAAAAAGAAAAGAAAATTAGAGACCAGGTGAGGTGGCTCACGCCTGCAATCCTAGCACTCTGGGAGGCTGAGGCCAAAGTGGGTGAACTGCTTGAGCTCAGGAGTTCAAGACGAGCCTGAGCAAGGATGAGACCCCATCTCTACTAAAAATAGAAAAACTAGCCAGGTATAGTGGCAGGTGCCTGCAATCCCAGCTACTTGGGAGACTGAGGAGGGAGGATCACTTGAGCCAGGAGTTTGAGGTTGCTGTGAGCTATGATGATACCATCACACTCTAGCCTGGGCAGCAGTGTAAGACTCTGTCTCAACAACAACAGAAAGGAGAGGAGAGGAAAGGAGAGGAGAGGAGAGGAGGGGAGGTGAGGGGAGGGGAGGGGTTCGAGGCTAGTAAAGTAGATGAATAAAAAGCAAAGAAACACATAAACAAATACGTAACGTGTCCAGTCTGAGAACCACCACTGTTC
>CAUYPK010078463.1:0-28761 GCA_963574355.1 Loris lydekkerianus | reverse complement strand
CCCGCCCCCCCCCGCCGCCCCGCCCCCGCCCCCCCCCCCCCCCCGCACTGTCGGGCGACCAGCAGCACTTCATGTAAAGTCTCCTTAGAGCTGAGAATCCCAGAAAAAGAGAGAATGCCTTCTCTGGCAGCCCCTGAAAATTCTTTAAGAAGCCTCAGATTGGCATAGCTTGGGTCATTGGCATGTACCTGATGTGACCACTGGGGCCAAGAAGAAAGGCCACTGTGATGGGAAATTGAGTATCTCAGATCAGAAGTGGCAGGTCACAGGCCACCCAGGTACAAATTTACAAGATCAGGAAAGGGTAATTTTTTTTTTTTTTTTTTTTTTTGAGACAGAGCCTCAAGCTGTCACCCTGGGTAGAGTGCTGTGGCATCACAGCTCACAGCAACCTCCAACTCCTGGGCTCAAGCAATTCTTCCTCAGCCTCCCCTGTACCTGGGACTACAGGTGCCCACCACAATTCCCAGCTAGTTGTCATTGTTGTTTGGCAGGCCTGGGCTGGATTCGAACCCACCAGTTCTGGTGTATGTACATGGCTGGCGCCTTAACCACTTGAGCTACAGGTGCTGAACCAGGAAGGATAATTCTAATGAAAAGATGCGATGCTGGAAAAAAAATGATGGTGGGATGGAGAAGGATGGTAGATGGAGAGACACCGGAGGAGAGAGGAAGAGTCATGCAAAAGCAACTTTCAGTGCTATTTAATTGCAAAACTAAAGAAATATGTAAAGTAAAAAAGAAAAGCTGTCCATCCTCATCCCCGAGGCACCCGCCATCATTGACTGTGGTATATATTCTTTTCACATACACCAAATATAGGTGCTTGTGGGTTTGTGTTTACATAAGTATGTGTATATGATATTTTAGCAAAAAATTGATACCTACACTACAAACTGTTCTGACCTTAGACACCCTTCTATAGCACAACACAAAGAGCCATCCCTTAAATACCCCTATCCTAGATATTTGATATATCCCTGATTCTTTTAGTTATTAACAATACTTGAGTGAACATCTTTGAACATATTTTCTTGCACAGTCGTGCAAATAATTCTATCAGATAAGTTGCAGAAATGAAATCGTGAAGTCAAAGGGTAACCCCGTGACACGTCTGGAAATGTACTGGGAAATTACTATCTGGAAAGGTGTGCCAGCTACATGCCCATCAATGATTCAAGAAAGCATTTTCATTGTTGTACTTGATATGCCTGTTCAAAACGTTTTAAGGCTTCCCTTTTAAAAGGATCTTTACAACTATAAAATTCATGTGGAAAAGTACACACATTGGGCAATATAGGAAAACTCTTTTTAAAAAAAAAAAATGAGGAGTCAGGAAGACTAAGCCCTCCCAGCTGTTCAAGTGTTGAATAAAGATTAAAAATTCAAATAGTATCCCACCAGAATGTGGCCAGATGCAGCATGAAACAGAATAGAGATTCTAAAAATAGACCCAAATACAAATGGAAATGTATTATAAATGTACTGAATGATAAAGAGGACATTCCAAATTGGTGAAATTAAAAAATGAATTTGTGTAATAAATGGTTTTTAGAGAACTGGCTAGCCACCTAGAAAGGCAAACCCATACCTAACATCCTTTACCAAAATAAATTCTAGACCTGTCAGGTATTTCTAATAAATGGGCAAAAAGAAACCACAAAATGCTGGAGGAAACCACGGTTTGCTTTGGTTTGTGTTCTTGTAATTTCAAAGTGAGACTGGACTTTCTAAGAGTCACATAGACATCAGAGCCATGAATACTTATTATACTTAACTGTATTTCAACATAGGTGATTTTAAGCTCCCTGTCCAAATCAGCATTTTTGCACAAAAAAAAATCACCATATGTAAAGTCAAAAGATCAACAACAAATGGGGGAAAAACTATTTGCAAATCCTGTCAGAGAAAAAAAACAGTAATTTTATGAATATGTAAAATCAATAGGAAAAAGACTAACAGCCCAGTACAAACATGAGCAAAAGAAACACAAATAAGGCCCGGCTGGCTCCCTCCTATAATCCTGGCACTTTGGGAGGCCAAGGTGGGTGGTTTGCTTGAGCTCAGGAGTTCAAGACCAGCCTGCGCAAGAGTGAGGGTCCATCTCTAAAAAATAGCCGGGTGTTGTGGTGGGCGCCTATAGTCCCTGCTAGTCAGGAAGCTGAGGCATCGCTTCAGCCCAAGAGTTTGAGCTTGGTGTGAACTATGACGCCACAGCACTCTACACAGGGCACAGAGTGAGACTCTGTTTCAAAAAACAAAACACAAATGACTCTTGAACATATGAAAAGATGCCCTGTATCCCTCATGACAAGATAGAGATGCAAATTCAAAATAAACCAAGGTACATTGTTTCACCTGTTAGGTTGACAAAGATCAAAACATGTAAGAAGTCTGTACCCTTATATTAATCTGAAATAAAAATTCAAAGTGGGAAGCTATGTACCTTGCCAGTGCCTAGCCCACTCTTCAAAGCACTTTCTCTAGAATGAGTTCACGAACTTAATTGTCTGACCTCATATGTGCAAGTTCTCATAACAGACGATTACAAACAGCCTTGAAGTTTACCAATAGAGATTAGATTATGTCTAAGTCCATTAGACTGTTACAACAAAATACCATAACCTGAATTTTTATATATCCAAGATGATGTTTACTGTTACCACATTGAGCTACTATTTTACAATTCTGTTTGTTTTTCATAAGCATAACAAACAGAGGGGAAAGCAGGTAAACTCTTTGTTCACCACTTTTATACCTTCAAGCACACAGATCACAGGCCAGTGGTGTGCTGGAAAATCAGCTTCTCTGAGAAGCAAAGAAATCCTGATTTATAGCATTTGCCAATTTCCATGGTGTAAATACTCCCACCACGGCTGATTTTAAGCTCCCAGTCCAAGCCAGCTGCAGCTCCCACACTGGTTGCCCACCCAGAAACAAAAGACATTCAAGCAAAGTTTCTGGCAGGAAATAAATTATTCTTGATAACTCGACCTTAACCATGTTAAGAAAAAAAAAAAAAAAAGGAAGAACGGTGAGAAGAACACCGTGATGCCCTCTCTCCCTGCTCCACACCCTCACACCAGCTCTGACATACATGGAGGAGCAAACCAGAAACCACGCAGCCCCACCTAACAGTAAATGTGAACAGTGTAAGGAACCATTTGTCCTAGTCCAGAAGTCACACTCAACTCACCACATTTGTTTTTTGATATGGATGCTGGATTCCTGACTTCTTGTAGCTGGAACTCATTAGCTGTCAGCTCCTCTAAAGGAAACCCCCCCCCCCTTCTCCCTCCCCATCCCTCTCCCCCAACCCAGCTCAGCCAGAGTAATTACTTCTTCCCCCTCACTCCTATTCTGTGCTGCTCTGATTCCGGGTGAATAACTCAGTTGAGGACTTTCCACTCTTGCCTGCAGACTCCCAGGAGAGTTGAGCAGTCACATAGCTTTAGCTTCAAGTAGTCTTGGGAACTACAGCCTGGCGAGACAATTGTTTTGTTTTGTTTTGTTTTGTTTTTTAATGAAAATAAATGGTAATAAAGTATAGAAAATCTGGCTGGACATCTACAGATCCTGTCAACAATTTGCCTTTTCCTTTGATTTTCAGAAAACCCTGGGTATGAAGCAATAATATTTGTCACTTTAGATAATTGTACCAAAAGCAAAATTTGCTCCTTCGCTTGGGTGGGGAGGGGGCAGGTGTACTCCTGAGCCTGCTGTTGACCTTTACAGAGGAGTAAACTCCAGTCTTCCCCCCCCCCTTTCCCCCAGCCACAAGCCAAAAGGCTGGCCAACACCTTGCTCTCTTGAGAGAGAAGTCCCAGCCATCTCTCTGCTGCTTTTGGAGACCACAGCCTTAAAGTAATAGAATGTTCCTTTGCCTTGCTATGTCTGCTCTGCTCATAATCTTCCCCCACAATTGTCTGTGCATGGTGGAGGGGGGACTTACTCTTACCTCCAATGGACACAGCTCACTTCTGTATGTCCTCTGACAGTGGAGAGCAGAGAACACAAAACAGCTGAATTGTGGCTGTGGTTCTTGATGTTGTTTGGCCCACATGTCATATTTTTTATTGGAATCAACACATTTTTTTAAAAGAAGACTTGAAATTCTGATCAAAATCTGGATTTGGGGCTTCTCTTAAAAACTCAGAATAAGTAATTTTCCAGGAAAATACAAGTTCCTTGAGAACTGAGACTTCCTCTTTTTGTACACACCTCCAAAATATATATATCAGTATCTAGCAGTCAATAATATTTCATGAATGAGGGAGTGAGTAAATAAACAAGGCCAGACAAGACCACTGTCAGATGAGATCTAGTAGCAGCTGCTCTCCTTTGGAAAGGGTGTGCTGTCTAGTTTGACTCACTCCTCACCCCTCCTTTTTGCCTTCAACCTACAGTCTTTACTCATTCATGCTGCCCGCTTGCTTTCTTTAGGTATTGAGGTTTAAAATCTCCTTGCCTTATAGTTCCACAGCCTATATGTTTTTTAAGTGACCCTGGAGACCCTGGAGAAATAGAAGTTCCATCTGAAAGCTAACTGACTACTTCAATAACAAAGTAAAACTCTAAAACTTACATGAATAGTTTCTATATTTAAGAAAAAATATTACTAGGGTGTATTCTTTGAAATTTACAAAAGTATATACCTACAATAAGAGCATTTAGCTTTTGAGCATCTCTGTGAATAAAATATGTATTGGGTTTTTACTAGCATGTGCAAATCACCACAAACTTACAGACTTACAGCAGCACCCCACTGGTCCAGGATAACATGACTTGTTTTCTGCTAGAGTCTCACAAGACTAAAATCAAGGTGTTCATCAGCTGCATTCTCATCTGGAGATCAGGGATCCTCTTTCGAGATCATTTTGCTGTTGGTAGAATTCAGTTCCTTGCAGTTTTAGGACTGATGGTCCCAATTCCCAGCTGGCTGTCAGCTGGGAAGCATTCTCAGCTACTTGAGGTGACTCTCTGGTTCTTGAACTTGGCACGGTCCATCTTCAGAGCCAAAAATGAGTTGTCAAAACCTTCTGATGCTTTGCATCTTTTTTACTTCTTCTGCCACTAGCCAAAGAAAACTCCCTGCTCTAATGGGCTCGTGTGATTAGATCCAGCCCAGCCGGATAACGTCTCTAAGTTCAGCTGTGCCATGCAACAGGGTGTAATCACAGGATTGACAGCTCATCATATTTGTAGGTTCTGGGGATGAGGACATGGAATCTTGGAGGTCCACTTTAGAATTCTGCCCATCATAAAATATCCCATATTTTCTCAGAGTATGATGTGATTTCCCAAAAATTATTCAGGATTTGGTTACATCAATGGAAGGAAAATATCTAGAATGGAGATGGTGATTATCCCAGTCTCCTTTGTATGGGGAAGTCAAGTTTAGGGTATTACACTTCATTCTGGGTGTCCAGAATAGGAGAGAAATGGGTAAGAATAACTGTGTTGGTCTGTTTGGGCTGCCACAACAGAATACTATAAACTAGGTCACTTGTATACAACATTAATTTATTTCTCATAGTCCTAAAGGCTGGAAAGTCCCAGATCAGGACACTAGTGATTGCTATATCAGGTGAGGTCCCTCTTGCTGGTTCATAGATGTCATCTTCTTACTATACCCTCATGCTGCTGAAGGGACAAGGGATCTTTCTGGGGTCCCTTTGATAAGGGCACTAATCCCATTTGTGAAGACGCCACCCTCATGGCCTAATCACCTCTCAAAGTTTCATCTCCTAATACCATTACCTTGAGGATTAAAATGTCATCGTATGAGTTTGAAGAGGACATAAACATTCAGTCTGTTGCAATAACTAAGATCACAAATGGATTCAAATTCAAACCTCTGGCTTAGGAAGGGTGGTGAATAGAAAATGCAGAAACTTAGCCTGAAAATGGGAAGATGCCAAGATCACTTGACAACCATCTTCAAATACTTAATAAAATAATTTGTTCCCTCTGACTCCAGGGGTTAAAGTCAATTCATTGATGGGAGCTATAGAAAGATTTTGGCTTGGTATTAGAAAGTGCTTTCTATGCAGTCAGACAGATCGATTGAGCTACTATGGCTTAGGTACGCCACCTTCACTGGAGATGGTCAAGTATAAAATGGACCTCTCCTGGGTAAGAATGTTATGAGGAGAAAGGACACTGGGCTAGAGCAATGGTTCTCAACCTTCCTAATGCTGCCACCCTTTAAATCAGTTCTTCATGTTGTGGTGACCCCCAACCATAAAATTATTTTCATTGCTACTTCATAACTGTAATTTTGCTACTGTCATGAATCGTAATGTAATGTAAATATGTGATATGCAGGAGACCTCCAAAGGTTGAGAACCACTGGGCTAGAGGGTCTTTCAGGTTCCTTCCAGCCCCTGCAGGCTTGGCTTCCTTTTCAATTGCTCCTTCTGTCCAAAACTTCTGTTTGCGTCTCCTCTACTGGTGTGTTTGTCTCTGCCCTCAACCATGAGTTTAAGTGTCAGCACAATTGGGGACTGTGCTTCACCGGTTCTTTATTGTTAGAATGAAGGTTTGAGTCACAGCACATATGAAATAAGAGGATTAAAGAGAGGAAGATATGGTTGTCCCAGGAAGACTCATCAGATTAAACAAATGCTTAGGTCCAGAGCCAGTGGAGCTATTGCTCTAGGAATGATCATGGGGGTAAGGATGTGGAAGGAGGGACTAAGACCAAGAATGGATAGAGGGAGAAAGCACAGGCAGGATATAGGTCCTGTCAAATTAGATCCAAGGACAGCTCAAGGTCTTAGACACCAATGCAAACAGAACACAAGGAACAAGACTAGATGAAATAGGTACATGGTTAGAAATGCTGTGGGAACTAAGGATCTGGTCTTGATATGATGTCAAAGCTTCAAGTGCATGTAGGAAGACAATTGACAAAGGACCAAATAGACGATTGAGTTCAAATATCGAGAAGGAAAGTGGTGGTGAAGATCTGAAGGGCCCCAGTGTGAACATTAACACAAACATCAGGTGCAAGAACCTGATTATCAAAGACTCCGGAACCCTACATCAGACATCAACAAGTTGGAAATATATCCCCTGTACACAGGCTCCCAAAGACCCGAAGCCCAGCTACTGAAAGGCTGATTCACAGGTTGGAGTATGCCCGATCAGAAGTCTTGAGGTGATGCTGAAATGCTGAAGCCAGATTCCTTTGTGTAGCATTTCTGAGAATGAAAGTGAAATTAGGATGTTCTATTAGTGGACCAGCCATGAAGAGTTGGGGCAGGAGGTGGCAGGTGACCAGTTTAACATCAGTGTGAACTGTTCCTGACAGCTCCAAGTCCTAATAGACCAGAATTTGTCACTGCCTCCTCTCAGCTCTATTTTTGTTTTTGTTTGGTTTTTTTTGCAGTTTTTTGGCCAGGGCTGGGTTTGAACCCAGCACCCTCAGCATAGGGGGCTGGAGCCCTACTCCTTGAGCCACAGGCGCCGCCCTCCTCTCAGCTTCTTAAACCAGTGTTTCTCAACCTTCCTAATGTCGTGATGTATTTTCATTGTTACAAAGGGGTCGCGACCCACAGGTTGAGAACTGCTGTCTAAAACAATTAAGCAAATTACTGTCATAAATATAAAAGATAGTGACAGATTCATTTCTTTCTAGGCCTTTCCTTTCCAATTTGGGAGTTACCTGTACAGGTGGAGAACAGATAGATAAGTGTCTCAGACACAACTCTTGGCTTCTTTGCCAACATCTTTCTGCCTTGTATTTTATTCTCCTTGGCTAAAGAAGGTCTGTGTGTCCGATCCGTGGAGCTCTGTGGACATTGTTCAAGAAAAGTAACTGGAAACTCTTACCTGGTCAAGAGTAGCTTACTGTCTGAAAACCAAGCTGCCTCTTTAGGGAGAAATATCTTCATCTGTTTCTGAAAAAACAAAATTCAGTGGCTGTTCAAAGCATCTTTTGCATGTTAAGTAATTGTTCTCTATAGATGAGCTAGAGATGGAGAAATGAATATTATCATGAACTGTGCATAAAATTTGTAACTTAGGATGATCTGTAAATGGTGTATGACACACCAGCCATGAAGGGTTGGGGCAGGAGGTGGCAGGTAACCAGGTTAGTGTCATTGTGACCTGTTCCTGATAGCTCCAAGTCCTGATGGAACCAGAATTTGTCACTGCCTCCTCTCAGCTTCTTAAACAATTACAACTTACAAAATTTGTAAGTTGAAGCCCTGACCCCAGTATTTAGAGATGGGCGCTTTGGGGGATGATTAGGTTTAGATGAGATCATGAAGGTGGGGCTCCTGCAAAGACATTAGTGTCCTTCTAAAGAGAGGGAAAGAGATCTCTCTCTCTCACTGCCAGGCAAGGAAGGCAACCATCTGAAAGCCACCAACAGAACCCTCCCTAGAAACTAAATATGCCATCACCTTCATCTTGGACTTCCAGCCTCCAGAATGGTGAGAAATACATGTCTGTTTTCCAAGCCATTCAGTCTATGATATTTTTCTATAGTAGCCCAAGATAATACAGATACATGCATGGTTGTACATGCATACTGCTAGCAAACACCTATCTTAGCCCCCAGAAAAGCTGAGCAAAGAAAGAATGAACAATGAGGACTCTAATTAAATTCTGTAGGTGTCTGGAAATGTGCTCAGGGAGGAAGTCTGGCTAAGTGTAGTCATCTCATAACCCCTGCCCTGGCTCACTAGCCGGTGTAGAGGAATGTCTTCTGGTGTGGACCTCACTGGTGCTTTGAGGCAAAGATGGAGAGTGAAGGGTATTGTGGACTGAACTGTACCCCTCCTAAATTCATAACCCCTGATGTAACTGTTTTTGGCCCTGTAAAGGTAATTGAAGTTAACTGAGATCCTAAGGGCAGTGCCCTCATCCTACACACCTGGTCTCCTTATGCAACAAGGAAGATACCCCAGGGCTGTGGACCCACGGAGAACAGGCTGTATGAGGACCCCGCAGGAAGACAGCCACCTGCAAGCCAATAAGAAAGGCCTCAGAGAAACCTGCCAACGCCTTGATCTTGAACTTCTAGCTTCCAGAACTATGAGAAACACATGTCTGTTGTTTAAGCCCTCCAGTACATGGTACTTTGCTATGGCCCCCCTAGCAGACAAAAACAACAGGTTGGGGTCCTTTACCGGTTAGCACCCTGGACACATTGCCTAAGACACACCAAAGTTGTTAAAATGTTCTAAGACCTGAACTTAAAAATAAAAATAAAAAAATAAAAAAGTATTAGCACAAAAATGGAAAGAAAACTCCAAAATGAAAAGAAATTAATATGTAATTAAATGTTTACAAAACAGTGAGTTAGTGATAAGGCACGGAGTCATATTACTAGGTATTTTATTCTTAACAGGCTTCCACGTGGCAAGAGAAAATTTTCAAAAAATATAAAAAAACAAAAGCATTTAATTTGGGGTGAGTTTTAATATATTTAATATGGTATAAGTTGAAGGTTTCCAAAAGTGGGAGTGCGCAGACGCCACAGGGGCCCTGGAGCAGGGTCAGGGATAACTAGGAACTTCTAGAAGCTCCCAGGCATCCATTCCTTTACATCAGATCATGACCCAAGCCTCTTCCTCAAGCCCACAGGACAGCTGTGTTGTTTTACTTTATTCACACCGAGTCAGGAGAGAGATAGGAGATGGATGGCAGGTGCCTGCTTCCTGCCTCGGGCCATCTCAATGAGCCAAGCCAGTATTCAGCACTTCCCACACTCTTCCACTAGAGGCGGTGCAGAGTAAAATCCCCCCTGAGATGAAAGTAGGGTCTTAAGGTTCCTATGTGAAATTTTCTTTGAAAACTGGGGATTTATATTTAAAATAATGATGTATTTTGTTTTATTCCCAATTACATATCATATTTATTTGTTTTGAGACAGAATCTCACTATGACGCCCTCGGTAGAGTGCCGTGGTGTCACAACTCACAGCAACCTCAAACCCTTGGGCTTAAGCAATTCTCGTGCCTCAGCCTCCCAGGTAGCTGGAACTACAGGCGTCTGCCACAACACCCAGCTATTGTCTTTTTGTTTGTTTGTTTGTTTGTTTTGTTATTGTTGTCATTTTTGTTTAGCAGGCCCAGGCCGGGTTCAAACTCACCAGCCCTGGTGCATGTGGCCAGCGCCCTAACCACTGAGCTACTAGCTCTGAGCCTATCATATTTATTTTAATAGAAAAGTACTGGCTTGAAGCAGTGGCTCACACTTAACAATCTTGGCAACCTGGGAGGCTGAGGCAGGTGGATCACTTGAGCTCAGGAGAACAGCCTGAGCAACAGCGAGACCCAAATCTACTAAAAATAGAAAAACTAGCCGGAAGTAAATCAAGGTGGTGCCTTGTAATCCCATCTGCTCGGAAGGCTGAAGTAAGTAGATTGCTTGAGCTCACAAGTTAGAGGCCAGCTCTGAGCAAGAGACCCTGTCTGTACTAAAAATAGAAAAACTGAGGTAGGAGAATTGCTTGAACCCAGGAGTTTGAGGTTGATGTGTGCTATGATGATGCCATAGCCCTCTAGCCTGGGCAACAGAGTCTGTCTCAAAAAAGAGAAAGGAAAGGAGGGAGGAAGGGAGAAAGGAAGGAAGGAAGGGAGGGAGGAAAGAAGGAAATTTTTAAAACTTTTTACCAGTGAGAAAATTTGACACTCTTAAGGTCAGCCATGTTTTTGTTATTCCCCGGATCCTAGACCCCAGAAGTTGGTACCACAGCTTGAGACATAGGGATATAAGGAAAACCCAAGGCCACTGCATCATCCCACTTACCCCTGCAACCAGCTTTACCTACCAACTTACCTGGCCTTCCACGCAGGAGGCCACCCTCTCTTTGCTTGACCATCCATTCCGTCAACCTTCCTCTCTGATCTCCAGATACACCCGTGACTTGCCTGTCTGCCGTAATGCTTGCTTTACACCCATCCCAGAAGCGCCCTCTCTATCCCCTTAGATACAAACAGCTCCCATTCTTTGGATCCAGCTGAGGCCCATCTTCTTTCATTGCAGTCATCTTTGGACTATTTCATCACAGAATTATGTTTTTTTTTTTTGAGACAGTCTCACTATGTCTCTCTCAGTAGAGTGCTGTAACATCACAACTCACAGCAACCTCAAACTCTTGGACTTAAGCAATTCTCTTGCCTCAGCCTCCCAAGTAGCTGGGACACAGGCGCCCACCACAACACCTGGCTATTTTGTTGTTGTTGCAGTTGATTAGCTGGCCCAGGCTGGGTTCCAACCTGGTGTGTGTGGCTGGTGCCATAACCACTGTGCTACAGGCGCTGAGCCATCACAGAATTATCTTCTCCCTTCTTCAGAATGTTAAGGCATTTCAATCCTGACCTCAAGTCTAGCAGCCTCATATTGTTATTTCTTCCTGGTTATTTCACATACATACATCTTGGCTCCTAAATGATAGTGCCATCTTTTTTTTTTTTTTTTTACTTTTTTCTTTTTATCCTGGCAGAGAAGACCACCAGCAAATGGCTCATTAAATTCTTTTTTTCCTTTGTGATATATCGATTAATCTAAATCAGTTTCCAGCCCCACTTAAGGATCCTCACCCTGCACTAGTCTCGTCTCCACCAAATACCTTCTCCGTCCTGCCTCCTGACTCCTTAGGAATAAAATGCTGGAACTGTAAGATGCAGACTCTTAATGGGAAAGTGCACAAAGAGGCCCACGTCTCTCCCTTTGCTTCTAGCAACCTGCCTTTTTCTTCCACAGAACTTGTTGTGGTTTGTAATTAAGTCTTTGTATATTTGTGTATGTTATTGTGTAACTCTTTGCCTGTTTGGCTCACTAGGTTGTAAACTTTCTGAGCCAAGGAAGGACCCTGTGGCTGTGTTTGCTCGCCATAGTACCTCAGCTTAACATAAAGTCCCAGCCCTGATTAAGTGCTTAATACACGTGTTGAATACATGGCAGATTGAATAGGGAGTCCGGACAGGAGACTTAGGCAGGTCTTTACATTTTGTGTCTCCAGTTAAAATCACCGTCACCAACAACAAACTCTTCTGGCTCTTCCAGACGACAAAAGATGTACAAAGAGCAGATGAACCTCACCTCCTGGGACCCCCCGCTGCAGCTCCGTCCTGAGGCCAGCTGGGTCCAGTTCCACCTGGATATTAACCGCCACGGGCTCTATTCGCGGTCCAGTCCCATCGTCAGCAAACTTCTGCATGACATGAGGCACTTTCCCACCATCAGTGCCGGTGAGGTTCGTGGGATCAGGCAGGATGGATTGACTGAGGCTGAGTAACCATGTCAGGCCAGGCTCCAGGGTGGAACATGAAAGTCTTGGCACTGATACCTGAGAGACAGAAGAACATACACATTGACCTTTTCCCTTTGAAAAAGATCTTGGAACCATAATCTTACCTGGGCCCATAAGAGAGGCATAGGAGGTGTTCTGTACCTAAAGAAAGGTGATCCTCCCATTTCTTTTGAACCACACAATGCATTCTCTCTTACACAAATGACCTTATGGCATGGACAATATCACTACCATTTTACAGGTGGGAAAACTGAGACTTAGGGAGGTTAAATAACTCGGGCAAGAACCCAGGGCTGGAGCTGGAATTCAAACACAGGTCTGCTGACTCCAAGTCTGTGTTCTCAAGCACTAAAAGACACAGCACATTATCAGCACAGACTAAACTAGACTCAGTCTCCCCATTGGGTGTGACTGGAGCAGCCACTGAAGGGCTAGAGAGTGTGGGGCCTGAGATAGAGCAGGGTGTGGGGCTGCAGATCTCAGGGCTCCCAGAGGTCACCCACTGAGTGGTCAAGGCCCCCAGGCTGCCTCAGTCTCCCTTCTGGTGGTCAGAACGAAAATCAAGGGCCCCTGTGTGCTGGACTCTCCCAGGAGCGTGGCCAGAAGTTCTCACTGCCCTTCTCCTCTTTCACAGATTACAGCCAGGATGAGAAAGCCTTGCTTGGGGCATGTGACTGCAGCCAGAGTAAGTGCCTAGCCCCACCTCCACCTAGCCTCCTCCCCAGCACAGCCAAGTGAACCCCGGCATCCAGCAGGGACCCTGGCATCCAGTGGGGACCCAGGCATCCCTGGCCAGGAGCTGAAGGAACATGGCTCTCTCTGCCCTAAGAACTCACCATTTCTCCCCAGCCACCTTCAGAAAGAAAAGGCATTTAAGAGGAGCCCTCATATAGGGCCCCACTGGTCAGCACGTGGGCCACGGCCCAGCATCGTCAGCATACCTGGAGAGCCTGGTAGAAAACCAACATGTCTGTCTCTGCTCTGAGTTTTCTGAATCAGAATCTGGATCTTAACAAAATCCTCAAGTGATTGGAGTAGGTTTTTAAATTTAAGAAGCAATTGTCCGGGACAATGATTCACAAAGCTGGCAACTTATTAGAATCTCTTGGAAACTTTAAAAAGATCTCTCCCCTGGGCCTCCACCTCCAGCGGCTATGAGGGACGTCCAGGCACTCATATGTTTAAACTGCTCCAGATGATTCCACTGCAGCCAAGCCTGGGACCTGCTGGGGTGAAGGCTTCACAGAATCAAAGGCTGGGCAGCAGAGGTCCCCTCTGGGAGTGTGGGGGACAGGGTGTCAGTCTCCCTTGGCCATGAGGAACCTCATGTCTTCCCCTCATTGTGCTGAGCATAGGTCAGAAACTTCTGCCTGTGAAGTGACGTGGCAAAGTCTGAAAGACCAAGGTTTATGGGACCCGGGGCCTCCCTTTAGTTCAGCACCCGCCATTTGCCATATCATAAAACACAAGGTGAGAGAGACGTTGTCCTGACCCTTATGGGCGCTCACAGCAGTGCAGGGACACAAAATTTGAGGGATCAACTCTCACTGCACCTAGTCCCAGCCTAAATGGACAGCCTTACATAGAAAAGACATAGATTAACAAGTTAGTCTGACATACTGCAACAGATGGCAGAGTCCAGAATCTACAAGGGTGTGGTTGAAACAGAACAAGAAAGAGGTTAGTTCTTCTAAGGACAAGGTTCTTTGGGGTTTTCGGTGAGTGTCTATCTGGGGGAAATCATTCTGTTAGACCCCTGTGGCCCCCAACTACCCCCAGACATACTCTCCGTGGCCTAACACCATTGAGTTTACCCTATAGGCCTTGAAAAGCAAATCCTAGTCTTAGGATCTTACTGAATAAAAGAAAAGAGAAGAAAGCAGCAGGGCTTATTGCATGAACACAGTCACGCACCTGAGCTGAGACCCAGAAGCATCTTTAACCCACCCTTCTGTCCCTTCACAGTTGTGAAACCCAGCGGGGTCCACCTCAAGCTGGTGCTGAGGTTCTCGGATTTCGGGAAGGCCATGTTCAAACCCATGAGGTAAGTGACTGCCTTCCTCAACGCATGTCCACGGTGGCAGCCCTGGGAGGATTTTGACCAAGAAGTAATAAAAGTGGCCTAACATCTTTATGCCAGTCATCTGGAGACTCTCTTTTGGACTGTCTCCCCAAGCATATAACTGGTTCTGGTGATAATAATAATAATTAAAAAATAGTAAGAGCAAATCTTTATGAGGCCCTTTCTAGCAACTATGCCAAGCACTTTACATAAATTGTGTGTTTGAATCATGGACAACAGGATAAGCCAGGTACTTATTACAATGTGCCCTCATCAGGTGAAGAAAGATACTGAGCTCACCCCAATCTCCCCAATCTCTGCAAAAAGCAGACCCAGGACTCAAACCCTTAGCAACTGGATTGCTAAGTTTGTTCTCCACTACAGTTGATCCACACTTTTCTCCAGGGCTACCAATCTTCTCTTTTGACATCAAAAAGTTTACAAGGCCTGGCACAGTGGCTCAAGTCTATAATCCTAGCACTCTGGGAGTCTGATGCAGGCGGATTGCTTGAGGTCAGGAGTTTAAGACCAGCCCCAAAAAAGTTAAGACCCCCATCTCTAACAAAAAAATAGTAAAATTAGCCAGCTGTGGTGGCTCATGCTCATAATCCCAGCTACTCAGACAGGAGGATCACTTGAGCCCAGAAGTTAGGTTGCAGTGAGCTATGATGATACCACTACACTCTAGCTGGGGTGGCTGGAATGAGACTCTGCCTCAAAAAAAAAAAAAATAAAATAAAATAATAATAATAATAATAAGTTTATAGACCTCTACATGACAATACTTGTTTTGACTGAAAAACAGGACAATAAAGAAAGGGCTACTATGAAGTCAATTACATGTTTACTTTAATTTCCATTTTATTCATAATAACAGCAATGACATGCCTTTACAATTTGTAATACATGTATGTAAGGACTTTCCAGCAAGTATCCAGCCATGAAAAATTGTATTTACGATGGCCAGATACTTTATGGATACCCCCTTGTATATGGGTGAAATAATATGTAATTTAGTCTATAACCTGGTATATGCATGTGTTTCTGGCCCTCAAAGGGTCTGCATTCCACAGATTGGGGTCTGCTGGAGTAGAGCCTCAAAGCCTTAACCCTGTGGAATGTTCCTCTGATACACATAAGAGAAAACAGCCCCAAGACGGAGCTCCCACTTCCCCGTGCTCTTCTCCAGCACGCACCGCTTCCAGTGGAGTCTGGGGAGACCGACTTAGATTTCAAACCTTCAGCCAGTCAAGGAGCCACCCACTGAAGGCCCAGGAGCTGGTTCCACTGGTGGGGCCCAGTGGAGTGAGTACTGAACAGTCTTCTTCCCTGAACTGCTTTGGCAAAATCACTCTCCTAAAGAGGAGCTTTGTGTAGAACGGCGTGTTGGATCCTCTTGAGGACTTTAACACTCCTGAGGCCTCAGACTCACCCTTAGGGTAGTCCAGCAGACTTGCTCTGGGGAATCCTCCCATCTTCCCTAGGCCCAAGCAACCTCGAAAACTGCTGATATGCAAAGAAATTCCCCATGTTTTGTTACGTGAAAATCCAAAATCCTAGTTGTATGCTTAATTTAAA
This sequence comes from Loris lydekkerianus, assembly GCA_963574355.1. Taxonomy (NCBI): domain Eukaryota; kingdom Metazoa; phylum Chordata; class Mammalia; order Primates; family Lorisidae; genus Loris; species Loris lydekkerianus. The sequence continues at coordinate 12,847 of CAUYPK010078463.1, read as the reverse complement.
TATAAAACTTCTAAGAAATGTACATAAAACAATTGAATGTCTGCTTATATTTAACTTATTGATAAAAAATTCCATCCTATAAAACAATATTTATACATTTAGAAGCATTTCGTTCTGTCCCCAAATACATTTTACTTGTGAAAAAAATATACATTGTGAACATAAAGATTATATTTTTAAATGTAATATGCACAATTATAATGCACCAAAAGAAGTATACTAATGCTTCTCAAAGTATGAGGTACAAGGATGTAAAATAAAATCATTTTCAAATTTTAAATTGCTTCTATTGTACGTCATGTAAAAAAGAAACAATGATATTTTAGAAAATCTGAAATGGTGTCTGAGAGACTCTATATTCCTAGGGGTGGAATTCAAAAGTTAAAGTGAGGTCAGGGACTCGGACTGTCCTGGACGTTTGGTGGCAATGAGAGGAAGTCGGTCAGCTCCCAGAGCAGAGGACTGCCCTGTAAATGTGGCTGTGCCTTTTAAAATAGATTCTTTACTTTTGGCAGCACCTACCTCACTGTGGCTTCCAGAACCCGCTTGTGTTTTCTGGCAAAGTGCACATCATCATTTCATTTGCTGGAGCTGTTTATTTTTACAGCTTTCCACAACATTTTTTTATTTACATTTAAATTCCTTTTGCAGCCATCTTAACAGTCCCACACGGTAAATTATGAAAGTATTCAAAGACCATCATTCTTCCATGCTCATTAGTGTCAAGGCCAAGTCAGCCTAGAGGCCAGAAGCCTCACCGCCATTGCCCTTATTGACGCAGAGGTGCTTTCCTGAACACACACCCAGCAGGGCCCATCACGCTCGGGCAGGTGGGTGCTTTTCAGGAATCCTTTAGTGTTTCAATGTATACAGATCAATATCCTCAACAGCAGCCTCCCTCAGCTCTGTGTCCGGGCCCCCCTCTCCTCACTCAACTGTTTTTCTCTGAGGGGATGGGCCCCAGTACTTCTCCCAAATCAATGCAACACTCAGAACTTGCCTGTTCTTCAAACTTCGGTCACCCTAAATTGCTTTTCTTTTAGCAAGTCCTGGCTCACACCCCACCCCTCTTTGTCTTTGGGCATCTGGGCCTGTGCTACCTCTGCCTCCGCTGACCAGCCCTCCCTCTCTCTTCTGTTTACACCTGCAGAAGAATATCTGTATTTCTTCCAACTGCTAAGGTTTTAAAAAGAATCAGACACTGTCACCAAAGTGTCTTAAGCAGGAAACTTGGTACCAGTGGTGTCACAGACGGTGTCTTGCACAAAGCCCAGCTGCTCCCATTTTGCATGTCTCTCCCTAAACCAGGGGAGCCACAGGCCAGTCCTGATTGGTCATTCCATTCACGCTCTTCTCTTTTCTTTCTCGCTGGCCATGCCTCCCAGCTCTCTTCTCAGGCTCCCAGCTGAGTCTGAGTCCAGGGCATGATTCCTTCCTTTTTTCCAGACAGCAGAGAGATGAAGAGACGCCCGAGGACTTCTTCTACTTCATTGACTTTCAGAGGCACAACGCCGAGATTGCGGCTTTCCATCTGGACAGGTAGAGTCTGGCCCCGTGGAGAGGCATTGACTCCAGGGGCCAATCCTTGGGAGGGAGCACGGGGCAGACCCTTGGATGGAAATTCCCTGGCATTTCTTCCTTCTTGCTTTTTATCTTATTCATACCTCAGTGTGGTGCCTTTGAACCCAACCTGTCCTGTGCAACCCCATGGATGGGAAAACGAGGTTTTAACACAATGAAAATTACAACTTAACCAAGAACACGAACCCCACCACGCCTCTCAGGGCGATTGCTCTAGTTCCTGATCTGAAAATGAGAAGAATGTGCCCTCTTTCATCCAAAGAGTCTCAAGGTTATGATATTAGGTGGTGAAAGCACATTCCTAAATGTCCAGGTTCCTCCTAATTGTTGAGGCATTGCTACTTAGCATGGTCTGTGGATGAATGTCATGGGCACCACCTGGAAGCTTTTGAGAAACGCAGAATCTTGGCTTCACCATAGACCCTCTGAATTGGAACATTTGAACAGGATCCCCAGGTCTGAGAAGCAATGACCATAAATACAGCTGGGATGGCGGCAGGACTCGCTCAGGCTTGATGGAATGAGGGTTCCTTTTCCACCCCTCCACCACCACCGTAGTTTCCTGTGCCTATCAGCTCATCATCGCTGAAGTCCCCTCAGGGGCCACCCTCCTGGAACCCCAGCCAACATCTAATGTGCCCTGGCCTGGGATGAGACCCCTGCCCCCCCCCTTCACCACCACCACACACACACCCTCGCAGTCCCACAGATTCAGAGCTTCCTCTCTTTCAGGATTCTGGACTTCAGACGGGTGCCGCCAACAGCGGGGAGGCTAGTGAATGTCACCAAAGAAATCCTAGAGGTCACCAAGAATGAGATCCTGCAGAGCGTCTTCTTTGTCTCTCCGGGTAGGACACCGGCCAGAGGGATACTCGGGGTCTGAGTCCATGACGAGCCAGCCTTCCCACGTGTGTTCAGCAGGGGGCTGGCTCTCCTGCTATGCACTACTGGGGGTGGGCACTTCATGTTGTCAGACACCCCCACCCTGGCCTTCCTGAGCACAACACAAGATCAACTTGGACAGGAAAAGGCTGCATGTGAGAGGCTAATGTGTCTGTGTGGCACTGAACCTGCAACATCAGCCTCCCTGGATCCCGATATTATCCACCCAGGGTAGCAGAGACTATTCTAATCATATGGATAAGATATAGTGAGGTGGATCCCACACACTCTCTGCTCGGAGACATTTGGAAATGGGTGCCCAGGATGTTCAGTTTAGTAGCATTCACCAGCTTGTACTTCTGAGAAGGCAGTGCTCCCTTTTTCTTCTGCCTATGAGCTCAGGGTTTCCCTTCCCTCCTAGTGGATTTCCTCGGGAGGGAAATGGCGTGCCTCCAGGTCCTCCTCTTACCACCCACCCCCCTTCCTCTCTCCTCCCCTGTCCTCCAGCCAGCAACGTGTGCTTCTTCGCCAAGTGTCCCTACATGTGCAAGACCGAGTATGCCGTCTGTGGCAGCCCGCACCTGCTGGAGGGCTCCCTCTCTGCCTTCCTGCCATCTCTCAACCTGGCCCCCAGGCTGTTGGTGCCCAACCCCTGGATCCGCTCCTACTCACTGGCAGGAAAAGAGGAGTGAGTTGACCCCCCGGCCACACCACCATGCGCCAGTTCTCAGTCCAGTCCTTGAAGCAGCCACAACCACTGATGCAGGGACTTGTAGCCAGATTGGCTTTAGAACCCCCAAAGCTGCCTCAATCCTCTTTTGCCCCATTTTGTATTGATCCCAACAGGCCTGGGTTTGTCCTGTCCTCTAGTTCATTTTTTCAGCTATCGAGAGCCTTCTGGGTACCCATCACTAGGTGCTGGGGATGCAGAAATAAGACACGGGCTCTGCCCTCTCAAAGCCCCTAGGTCTGGTGGATGGGCAGACTGGCAGCCAGACTGTGAACACACAGTGCACTATTGCTACAGCAGGGGAGCACACAGGAGCTCATGGGAGGGACATCTGGCTCCCTGACCAAGATCCAGGAGGCCAAGGACCCCATGGCTGTGTCCCCACACACCTGGCACACACCCTGGCATGTGGCAGGTCGACTGAGTGAAGAGGTCCATCTGTCAAGCCACTGTGATCGTGGTGGCAAAAGTAACTGGCCAGAATTTCTGGAGGGAACAAGATGCTAAGGGACTTTGTGAAGGCTGGGGAAGGCCCCACCACATGAGACGGGAAGGAGCAGCAGGGCATTGTAGGCAGAGGCGCATGTAAAAGAGAAGTGACAGAGGACAGATTAGGAAGGGGTACAGGGGGGCAGGGTCTGAGGAGCTTGGTGAGAGGGGGTGTGGAGGAAGCAGTGAGGTTGCTGCACCAGCCTTTCCCCTACCTGTCCCATCACCTCCCCTCTGGTACACAGCATCCCAGTCATCACTTTAGACTCAATGGGATGAAAAGACCCAGAACATGGAATGTTCAGCTTCACATGTCCTTGCTCAGGGCCCTCAAGAGTGCAGAGAAGCCGCCACCAGCCCAGGGCAGGATCGGGAGGCAGGGACCTGGGGGAGGGCAGTGGAAAGGGCCCCCAAAACCTTGCCATCTTGGCTTTTCCAGCCCCAGGACTTCTTCTCCCCCTCAGGTGGGAGGTCAACCCCCTCTACTGTGACACAGTGAGACAGATCTACCCGTACAACAGCAGCAACCGTCTCCTCAATGTCATTGACATGGCCATCTTCGACTTCTTGATAGGTAGGTGCCTGTGCTCAGGGCCTCTGCTGTGTGGCTGGGATTCCCCATGACTTTGGGCAGAAATTACAGCCCTGCATCTCTGTCTCAGAAGGGGTGGAGGTCAGAGAGGACACACATTAACAGACGTGGACCCCTTCGAAGACCTGGGAGTAAAGGGATCATCACCTGTGGGGCAGGCAAAACACCCTGCCTCCCACGTGGGCATCAGAGTGGAAGCCACATGTCCCCTTCACCAAGGAAGGGGCAGCCGGGGATGGAGGGGAGGAAATGCAGGACAAAGGTGTGGCAGGGAGGACCACCAGCCCATGACACTAGTCATGCTACCCCTCAGGCCCACTGGACCCAGGAAAGGCTGGGAGAGAAACAGATGGCTGTGAAGGCAGCCATCTCACAATTCTCATGTCCGAAGCAAAGCAGACAGCAGCTCGTCACCATGCCCTTTGGGAGGTTACCCTGTGTCTCTTCACTACTAGACTGGGCCTCTCTGAGCTGAGGAAAGCCAAGGCCAAAGTGAATAAGATGTGCAAAGGCCTAGCCTGCGGGCGAGGACAGGGGCAGGGTGAAAGCCTTGGATCTGAACAGTCCACTAGGCTTTGCTTGTTCGGCTTCCTTCTCCCTCCCTGAGCCACTGTGGGAACGACAGCCTGTGGCCCAGGTTCCGCCCTGAACTACTCACAGGCCTCCATTCCCTGGAGAGAAGTCATAGATCAGCAGCCTCTGTCCCCCTGGCCCTGACCTCTCCTGTCCTTCATAGGAAACATGGACCGTCACCATTATGAGATGTTCACCAAGTTTGGGGATGACGGGTTCCTTATTCACCTGGACAACGCCAGAGGGTGAGTGTTCCTGCCGGTGCCCCAACACCCCCTCTCCTGGGCACATTCTTTTGTGCAGCTGCTCATGGGAATAGAGGCCTTGAGGACGAGGGCCTCCATTGTCTCCACTGTCGTGTGCTATCTCCTGCCTGCCCTATGCCTTCCATTTATCTCGCTCATCTTTGCTAAGTCCCACAGGGCTCCCCTCCAGCCTGAGAGCGCTCCGCAGTTCCCTTACTAGATGGTGTGCTCCTGGAGTCATAGATAGGCCTTATCCTCAGCGGCTGGCCCTCTGTGGCAAAAATGAGTCCAGGATTCTAGGACAGAGGCTTTTGTAACCTGGTTTAGGGGCTGGAGAGGCAGCTACCACAATCCCTGGCATGTTACCCCAACCACTCATTTACAAAAGACTGAGGCACAGAAGGCAGCATTGAGGGAATAAAAAAGATGCTTGCTACCCATGAAAGCCTGTTTCTTCTCCTAGGTTCGGACGGCACTCCCACGATGAAATCTCCATCCTCTCGCCTCTCTCCCAGTGTTGCATGTAAGTTTTCATGCAGCAGGTGTCAAGGGCAAGTGACCCTTCACCTTGTTTGCAGCCAAGTTCTGAGGGTCTTAATTTTCATTGGTCTAGAGCGGTGTTTTTCAACCTTTTTTGTCTCACTGCACACTGGAACCTGTAGTTAAACTTCTGGGGCACACTTAAATTATGTTTATCAAAAAGAAAACTAAAAAAAAAAAGAATATACTTCCTTTGAACGTCTTTTCAAAATAATGATCTTTAAAATTTGTCATGGCACACCTAACATTCTCTCCCAGCACACCAGTTGAAAATCACTGGTGTAGGGCACAGTAGGGTAGAATGCCATGAATGACCTCATTTCTAAACAGCCGTGCACTGCCTAATGGCATTTTGGTCAACAGACTACATAAACAATGGTCTGTAAGATTACAATACCATCTTTCTACTGAGCCTTTCCTGTGTTCAGCAATGTTTACGTACACAAATGCTCAAATGCTCACCACTGTGTTACAACTGCCTTCTGTGTTCAGTATAGTCACCTGCTGTACAGGTTTGCAGCCCAGGTGTGTATAGACTATGCCATCTAGGTTTGTGCAAATACACTGTAATGTTCAAACAATGATGACAACCCCTAATAACACATTTCCCTGAACATACCCCTGGCACTTAGTAATGCATGACTGTACTAGGAGTATCAAATTTTCCCTCACAACACTGCCGTCTTTTCTATCCTTCAGCATAGGATGAATTAGGATCCAATCTTCCACATCTTTCAATTACCTACTTTGTTAGCCCACTCAGATAATCACCTACTTTTGAGGTGCCTGACAGTCTTTAGGATGACTAGTCAAGATCTCTACTTTGCCCAGCACTCACATAAATTCACAAATGTTACTATTTGATCACCATCTTCACAAAAATCCTGATTAAAGTTCCATAGCCTGTGTCAGACTGGAAGGCGCTCAGGGCTTTGCCTGGCCACTACTCCTCCAGAGAATGGACAGCCTACTTCCATACCGCTCAGGCTTATAAAATTACTCACCTGCTCAAAGGCAGTCTCCAGAGCTAATTACAAATATGTGATTCACATCTAGTAAAATCATCTCATTTGTTTCTAGCTGGAAAATCCAGAGCAGAACATGAGTATTCTTCACCATCTTAAGTTAATTTAAAAATGCTGCCCTTGCCTCCCATCCACGCCACCTAAGCAGCAGGAGATAAGCAAAAGTCAGACAATGAAGCTGCTTACACATCTGAGTACACGTCAGGTGCCTGCGTGAAAAGAAATAGAAATCTGAAAGTCAAGACTGGTCCCATCCCACTTTCATCCCCTGATTTTAGAATCTGACCTAGAGAAACCTAACAATTACCAAGAAACAACCTGGAGGCCGGCAGTACTGAGATGGCAGAGTGATACATCATTTCACCTACTGGAAGGTTCTCCCATTAACTTCACATCTCCTTGAAGAATGCTAAGTGTCACTTTGGTTTTGATTCTCTTAGCAGTATCAGAGGAAGTGCATATGTCCCAGCAGGGCCACGTGTGGCACTACAATTATTAGAGTACAAGTGGCTCTGTAGGTTCCTGATCAAAAGGCGACAGGGCGAAGGACTGCCAAGCACTGGACATTACCTTTTATTCATTCCCTTTTTACCTCGTTTTCATTAAAATGTGCTTGAGAAGACACTGGGGGAGAATGCTCTAAGAGTATCAGCCACAGCAGCTGTCAGAGGGGAAAGAAGTCAGTTCAAGCAAGTTCTTTTCTTTACATGTGCTTATTTGGTTCCGATGATTTTGTCTTCTCAGGATAAAAAGGAAAACACTTCTGCACCTGCAGCTGCTGGCCCAAGCCGACTATAAACTCAGTGACGTGATGCGGGAGTCATTGCTAGAAGACCAGCTCACCCCTGTCCTCACAGAACCCCACCTCCTTGCACTGGATCGAAGACTCCAAATCATCCTAAGGACAGTGGCTAGGTGCATAGAAGCCCACGGAGAGCAAAGCGTCATAGCCAATGGCCCCACAGAACAATCTGCCCCTGACTCTGGCCAGGCTAACTTGACAAACTAAGGGCTACAAGAGTCAATTTCCAGAAAATTCAACTGGAGCCAATGGCAGTAGGCTCCGGAGCGCAGACCACTGCTTCCTCGCTTCCACCAATTAAAGCTGGAGGTCGAGTCATGAGCTGGAGGTCAAATCAGGAAATTCCAAACAGCACGTGGGATCCACTGAACGTGATCTTCACTCTTGGGTACTCTGCTTCTATAGTGAATTGCCTGGACTGTTTTTTCCAAACAACACTGGCTTCACCAAGGCCAGAGACTATCTGCTGAGCACATTGGGAAATGTGGATACGGGTCAGGCTTGGAAGGTTTAGAAACCTTGTTCACACGAGAGTATTAACTGTAACAAGTCGAATAAAACGACATCAAGTGGATGCCCAACTGTCCTCCAGATCCTTATTATTATATCTACAGGTAAAGGAGAATTCCTATTCCAGATAAAACATCTGGCATATTATCAGTACACTAAAAATCTGCAAATGTAACACTCAAACTCGTTCAAATTAGACTTCCCACCTTCTACTTAGATTGCAGCCACTGGTCCAATCTGAATATAATAATCCTTCCTGCCCCGCCCTAGAATAACTTCTCAGAAATATCAATTATAAGAGGTAAAAATAAAATAGGGACTTGCTCAAAATATCAGAAAAAGGGTGCTTCAATCTGAAGAAATCAAACATCTGCTGAAATTACATCACCACCTATCAACCTAGCAGCCAGTAACAGCAGACGTTTTGATGAAGGGAAAAGAAGGGACAGCACAGGGACAGGCCTGGCAGGTTACATAAGCCTGGAGCAAGGCAGGAAAAGCGCTGGAGCCTACCACAGCCCACCAACCACTCCCTCTTCCATAGAGTCCTAGGGTTGTCCCTCACCTCCCCAGGATGAGCTGGGGGCTTTCTGGAGAGGTAAGGCCCTCCAGATGGCTGCTGGCTTGACAGAAAGCAGGGCAGGGATTCCTTGTCTCTACCCTTTACCTACTGACACGTTGACATCTCAAACTCCTTTAATAGGATCTTCCTCCGCAATTAGTAACTGAAAATACAAATGACAGGAACGTATTCATCCTATGGAGTAGTCAGTTAACAAGTAAAAATGTCAGATTTCCTTAGATCAACCTTTTTGATAAAGGCCAAAGGTTCAAATACTGTTAAGTGTCAGAGGAATACAAAGGAATTGTCACTAAAGAAAGTACAAAGTCAAGAATTACAAATGTCATCCAAGACTTCTACAATGTGTCGTAAGACAGCCCCAACAGACCAGTAACAGCAGACACTTCTGATGCCCCCGAGTAATAGCAGACACTTCTGATGCCCCCGTACCCTCACATCACAGAAATCCTGCCCTCGAATATGTCTCCACGATACCATCACTACTACCCATCTCAGAATCAACACACAGGTTTCCAGTGTTACCAAGTCCAAACATAACCCCATTATGCTCGTAAGAAAACTAAGAGATATTAACTAAAATCACACAATTTAATGGTTTGGACCTATTCCAAGGTGTTCTTTCCACTCTAATACAAAAACCCAAAAGCATCTCAATTTATAAATTTCTGTTTGCTTAAAAAAAAAAAAAAAAAAAAAACTTAACACAGAACTTTACCCCAGAGGCGTCTTTAACTGAGGCATCCCTACTGCAGCACAGGGCTTCCTACTTCATCAACTCTCTCCTACAATGAACTGGGAGATCACACACAAAGGAGTGGGCGAAAATATTCAGGTAAAATTGTTCAAAAAATAGCACAAAATGGTTTGGAACTCCAAATTGCAGAGGCTCAGGGAGGTAAGCTCAGTTCCATCCCAAACCAGCCACCTCTGTAACAACCAATTGGTTTTTGAAAGGCCTATAAATCTGCTGTACTTTACTAACTGGTAATAAGGATTTGAATTTGACCATGGTATGAAGACTACCTCTGTACTTTATTCTTACTTGTCTTTTAACAATTCAGTATGTTTTACCTAAAAACAAAATCACAGTTCAAATGTATCAGAAAACAAAACATTTCATTCTTAGAACTATCAAGTTCTACCAACTTGTTCATTCTGAACCACTGTTCAGTATCCCATGAAATACAAGTTCTATGTAATAACTTTTGTTACTACTGACAGAAAACTAAAAAAGGAAAAAACTATACAGTATGTAAATTGGTGGAGAGATGGGCTTGAAGGAATTTATTTTAGCCTTCCCCAAAATCAGGACAACTTGATTTGAAGACTGAAAAATACAGTCAATTCTCTTCTAAGTGGCAGTTTTATGTTCTTTAGTTACCATAAGCACAGAATTGGCAAATACTAAACCACTGCGCCTAGGGGAAATGTATGGCTAGGTTCCTGGGTGTTTCTGGTCACATTTTTATCAACTGATAAATACACAGTCTTACTTTTGTGTGTTATGTGTGTTAAAAATACCTTACTTTAGATTCATTCATTAACACTGCACTTACGGCCAACAATACTGTAACCCATGCCTGAATAAAGCTTACCTAATGTACGTATTTTCTTCATAAAGCACATCACAGCCTTCTCACACTTAGGAACACTAGACAGCACTTCAGTATTACACATGTGAAATCACCAACAAAAAGCAAAAAGCACAGAAGTCCAAAAAGTGTGGCACTGAAGTCTAAGAAAAGGACACTTATTCAGAAGCTGAAACAAGATGGCTAAGCATTCCCTTGTTTGACATCCCTGGAAACATGCACCTGGGGAGGCTCCAATTTTTCCCTGGTCTACAAAAGTGGTGTGACTATTAATTTGGGGGCTATAAATAAATGTTGGCAAGCGGGAAAATTTGCAAATACAGAATCCATAAATAATAAGGACCAACTGATTAACTCATTTGAGATTATCTAAGATAAAATGGCTCTCCATCTAGTGGAAGCCTTTAAAAATCACACAACAAAACTGGCAGAACTTTCTCTTAAAAAATGAAGAAATCACACTCTGATTTTAATTTTAGGTGGGATCAAGATGAAATCACAGCTCTGAATTTATGTCAAGAAACAAATTTAGCTGTAGATGTACACAATATTGCTGATTTCTATGTAAAATTCTCATAGTACAAGAAGGGAGAGTTAAAACATTCCCCCTTTTAAACTCACATGGTTCCAGCCTTTACTGGTAGCTGTAAGAGAAACCTTTTGAGGCATATTAAGTGGAGCAATCTAGCCATTGCTCTACACTGTTTTAACCCATCTAAAAATACAAGTTTTTTGTTTTTTGTTTTTTGGGGGTTTTTTTGTAGAGACAGAGTCTCACTTTACCACCCTCGGTGGAGTGCCGTGACGTCACAGGACTCACAGCAACCTTCAGCTCTTGGGCTTCTGCGATTCTCCTGCCTCAGCCTCCTGAGCAGCTGGGACTATAAGTGCCCGCCACAACGCCCGGCTATTTTTTGGTTGCAGTTCGGCCGGGGCTGGGTTTGAACCTGCCACCTTGGTATATGGGGCGGGCGCCCTACTCACTGAGCCACAGGCGCCACCCTAAAAATACAAGTTTTTTATGCAAGTATTTATTTTATTGCCATGACCTAACATAAGGAGTTCAGCTATTCATGTGTGTTGGAGATACAGCAGTATTAAGAAAACTGACATGCTACTTCAGTTTTTAAATGTCAACATTTAAGTCATTAAAAAACAAACAATGAGTCTATAAAGATAGGCTAGTGTTTAGAGAAAGAATTAAACTATAAGCCAGGACAGTCAACTCACAAACATCTTCTTTAGTTATATTCTGTTATGACTCTAAAGGTTTCAGGGACTACTGAACCTGGACAAGCTACACGTTAAAGAATGTTCTTGTAGCATATAATGTATCTCCAATGTCACCGGATGTGAAGAAATATCAGTATGCCAATGAATACAACTTATTCATCTCACTCCTCAGAAACCTAAGAAAAAAACATCAGAAATAAAGCTTTATATATATAATAAGTAGTTAAATACATATTAAATTTAAAACAAAGAATATGCTACTGCGAAAATAGTATCTCCCCATTAAGTCTAAGAAAGTCCCAGAAGCCAATCTGTCTTCAATAAAAAGGAAATATTTAGCTTTTGATGGAATCTTTTCCTTCCATATCTCAGTAGATAAACCTACTACATCTCAATTACCCTTTAAGCAAGGTTTGAGATCCATTCTTTGACAAAATGAAATGGAAAGCATAAAATTAAGCCTATTACTCTTTCACAACAGTGATCCTGTAATTTACTTTCCCTTTTCATTCTTGCCCACCAGAATAGGAGACTTGAAGAAGAACAGAGGGGAAAAAAGGACAAAGGAAAGAAAAACTGATTCATTTAAAAATTTAAATTATTTCATCTCTTTTTATTACTTGACCTACTGTTAAGACAATCTATAACAAAAAGAATAGAGTACATTAACACACACAATATAATCAGACTGGGAACCTGGAAAGAGTACAAAATGGTCCTTTGGCCATCTATACTTTCTAGAGCACATCTCATGAATTCACTTACCAAGCCCAGAAACAACGAACTCTAAAGCCCTGAATATCAACTAGGACAAATTATGCCGATTGTAATTTCTCACATATACTTAGCACAAAGAAAACTTTAAAGGTGGTATTTTAAATTTAGACTTATCTTAAAATGTCTTAGATTAAAAACTACAAAAGGGAGTAAACAGCAAGCCAAATCATTTGAGTAAACTCATTTAGAAAGCATTATTATGTATCTGAATATACAAGAACATGATTATATACATATATGAAACTGTGCAATTTTATGGCATTCTAAATAATTCATTTAAGTACATATTTGGCATTTAAACAAAGATCAAATCAAGCTTTAAGCTTATCAGAACATAATTTTTATTTTAATTTTTTAAATATAAAAAGGTAGCTAAACACAAAGTATAGATCAGAAAACCCTCATTTAATATAGAATGTTTTGGAAATTAAAATATTGTAACAAAGTGGCTTTCTAACCCCTACTAAAATGTAAATAAAACCTCTTTCCCCCAGATTTATACTCCAAACTTAGTAACACCCGAAAAGCTTTTCAAATCTATGGGAAAAAAAATCTACCATGACCAATTTAAATTACTTGGGAAAGGGTAAGAGAGGGGATCAATAATCAGAGCCAGTTGCACACAGATGGAAAATGTTTGCAAGTCACTCCCAAATATAGCCCTACCTTATATATAAATCACAATAAAAATAA